>JAQJVL010002033.1:0-127451 GCA_035578905.1 Stictocephala bisonia
CGCTGGTTTCACTGGCCTACATTGCAATCACGGAATCAGGTAAAAAAAAAAACAGATGGCTTATTGTATCCTGTAAGTACAATACAGTTGAACGCCACAAAATACAAAATTACGATAATATTAGTTCAAAATGTACAAACATACGTTGATCGATTGTACGCTTGCCGTCCTCATACTCAGATCACGTGGTTCGCTGAAATCTACCACTATGTAATAGGGTGAGTCATCGACCTCTTCGTACATTTGTAGTTATACTATAGTTAATTTTTACTGTGTGTTGTTCACTTTTATAGTAATTTAAACAATACGTAATTTGCTAACTAAGAACCAGGTTCAGAATGCAGTAGAAAATTGAATATACATAGTAGTAATTTACAAATAATCTCCTTCCTGGAATTTCGGTTGAAACAGTTTTGTTTGTTCTCCATTCAGATCAACAAGTCATAATTAACATATCAGGTATGTATGGAAAGCAGAAAATGGTCAAGTATTATAAAAAGTCAACATCAATATTGACACACTATGAGTAAATTAAATTCTGATCATCTAAGAAAAAACAGGGCTTTCAAAATAGGAGCTGTAGGTCCCTTAGTAGCCCTGGATATTAAGATACTAATAAATAGCTCTTTCTGAGGAACAGTTGACATTAGATAGTAACAATGACGACACTCATTCATCGCAATCATTCACCACTGGTTTATTAGAAAAAAATCAGACATCACTTAAAATCTCATTTTCATAGAAGAAAACCACAATTTTACAAGAAAATAAATCAATTTGTTTTTAACCGTTATTTTTTGAAGTTTTTCCCATTTTGTGTATTTTTTTACGATGAACACACAAAATGCGGAAAAATTACGATTTTTCTCCAAAACACTTTTTTACAAAACTGACCTGTCATAACCGAACTTAACGTATCCTTCACAAAAATTTGTGATTTGCTTTAAATTCAGGTGCATGCGCTTGAAAATTCGTTTTTGTTGTTGTTAATATTTGTTGTTTAAAATGACCGTCAATCGTGATATGAGTTTTCCGTCTTATCTCGAATAATTGTCGTAGACAAAAATAGTTTTCGAATTCGTGTTCAGCGTAAAAAGTCACTTCATACTAAAAAAGATGATAAAAATCGATTACAGGACAATTCGTCCCACGGACATTTCGTCCCCAAAGAAAAATGCGGACATTCCGTCCCACTCTGTGGAGTGTCTACCTGGGTCGGGTTTGATAATAAGTCTCCAAATATTTCTAAACGGACACTTCGTCCCACCGTGAGAGAAACTAACCTAACCTAACCTTTTTACAACCCTTCTCTCAGGTGGGACGAAGTGTCCGTTTAGAAATATTTGGAGACTATTTATCAAACCCTACCCAGGTAGCCGTTCCACAAATTGGGACGAAATGTCCGCATTTTTCTTGGGGGACGAAATGTCCGTGGGACGAATTGTCCGGACACCATAAAAATCATTGAAATATTTCAAAACTGATGAAAGTTTGATATTTTAGAATAGAACCCAATGTTTATTTTGAAATAAAAAATTGTAATGCTGTTAATTGTAAATTGTAATGAAATTAATAATTTTAATGCTTAGTAATTAATGGAAAGATAAAGCAAAGTCAAATTTAGATATAATCACCTGATCCGTTTATAATTAACGATATCTAAAGGTGGGAGAGAAGGAATATAACGTCACTACATCCCCACCACAGCACCTTTACATTGTCTTGCATTGGCTAGTCTTCAGTCCCCCCCCACCACTGTATATATCAGCCGGAAAGAAAGAGAGGAACCAGTTAGTCTGTGTTATAATACATTATTGAGTGCGCTGTGATAACCTCTAGGTCATTTTTCATAAGGTGATATGATCGTGGATATAAACTACTGTAAGTCATTTTACATATTTTTGCGTCTAACTTCATGGTTATAAAGTTAAGCAGATTTGGGCTTGATACAGTCATGTTTAATCTTTGCCAGACTTGGCTGCACAAGGTACAGGTTGGCCGGGACATGTATAAGCCTCTATTATAAAAATAATGTTATTTTGTGGAACCCGGTCGTCGATGCACCCACATCCCTGAGGCTGTTAGCAAAACCCCCACGAATTCTTATTAATAGCTTGGTCCATTACAAATGCTATAAATACAAAGGTTGATAAGAAAATTATGGTTTAAGATTCTTCAATATCACAATCCATTAATTACAATTTTACGACGCCACTTTGATATATATTTGGCGTTAGCAAGTATTATGCAAGCTGTATTGGACAGATATACTTTATGCAAGCCTAACTGGACCCTGTGCGACTAACTCTGGCAAATACTATATTGACAAAGTTTAACTTTCTTAATAAGAAAGAATAATTAAATTAAATTGACGAAAATGAACAAGAAAGTTAAGAATAACGATAAATAATTAGATATAATAATATATGTATACAATAAATAAATATAGTGAGTACAATAAATTGGAAATTAATCTATTAAAAAATAACAACAATAATTAAATCGAAAATATGAATATAATTAAAAAAAAAGAAGAATATTGCATACTCACAAAATAATAAATTTTTATTCACACGAGTTATTTTAGTCGTGAAATATTTTCAATTGCAGGTTCAAGCAGAGTTTTAAGTTAGGCCGCAAGCTGATCCCATAAGGGTTGTGGGGTTTTAGGCCAATCTCGTGGGCTGTGTGGCTGAGGTAGAGCCGTTGGCTAGGTTCCCTCACGTAGATAAGGGATGTTATGGAGGTTAGGGGGCGTAGCCCCCAAAAAGAAAATATAGTCTTTATTATAACTATATTGATTTATTTACATGTTTTGTGTTTTAAGTTACCTTCTATTAATGTATAAAAATACGTAACATTTAAAATATATTACGTATAAAAATAATTTTAAATAGTATGAATCTAACTAAAATATTCGTATATGGAATATAGCACATTAACATTTGATTAGTTTGTAAATTTTAATTAAAGTATTCTTTTTTATCAAACAATTGTCTTCAGCCTTTGAGGTTTCTTGAATTATTCTGTGTGATGTGTTTCTCTATTTAAAATAAAATTTATTCTAGTATTATGACTATAATTTTTTACACTTATCTTGTGTTGAAACGATTGTTTAAAAATATAAATCCCATGTACTGTTCCTTATTAAGACGCCGATCGTCAAGATATGGGTGAATATGAGGGGTGAATGAGTGTATTGAACGAGTGTAGTTATTGTTACTGACTAAGATCGACTGTTCCTCAGAAAGAGCTATTTATTAATAGCCCAATAGCCAAGGCAACTAATGGACCTACAGCTTTACGTGGAATTCGAACCACGTAGTGTTGGTCTGATTTTCAGCTAACTGAAAGCCTGACACTTAGTTCTCCTCCATACACAACATCTAGAGCTTTAATACAGCTCAATATGAAAACCTTGTTATGTAGGCTAACCTATGAAATATTTTTTACGATACATTTTATTGATTGGATTTAGTGATTATTAATTTTAGTATTGTTCCGATAGATTATTTATGTATTTTTAATATTTAATTTAATTTATATTTGTTTGTGGTATCATACATTGAAATACAAATTTTAACAGAATTTTGCAAATTATGTACTCGTTAACTCATTGTATCTTAAGATCAGTCATCACTTCACCACGTCATGTTATCCGAAAGAGGATCCACTTCACCTCCGAGCACCTCAATTGTCTAGCTTTTTGTTGTCTATTACATACATAAAGCTGTTTAATTGAGAAGTTTAGGAGTGAAGAATGCATCTGATCATTTACTTTTTGTGTATGTATTTTTAGCGTCTATATACAGATTTTGTATGAGACTATAGTTGTGATAATTTCATGAAAACAAGATAAAACTAACCAAATTTGTAATTAACATAAAATAACAAACAAAGTAGGTTAAATGAGTTACATTTTCACACACCAAAAAACTTGTCATATTGATTATTTACAAACTATTATTTATTTATTGCAAAAATGACATATATATTGTTAGTTACACATTCATATGAAATACCTAAGATATAAAATGTTCAAAAATGAATCCTTAACATTGTTAAAACAATTTTATTGTCTTTACTTTAAGTTTTTTTTACAGTATATTACTCTTAAAAGACAAATGAACATTAAAAACAAATGATATTTCTATAGGAACGTTTATAGTATGTGTTTTGGATAACTGTGCACTTTATAGACGCTTCTGAACTGACTTGTTCTAAAAGAAGTGATATAAAACGATTTTAAATGTATGGAAGCTTGTTTAAACCGTGGGAATCTGATTATTTCAAAACATTTGGAAAAATAACTTACTCAACTAAAAAAACAACTATTTTATAGGAATTATTTAACGTGTTTATTTATTCTGAACTCCGAATATATAATTGGTTTTGTGAAAAATTAATTTTCGTCCCAAATACACTCTTTGTATAAACCTAACATAATTTATTCTAGCACTATTAAATTAGGCACTTTGACTTCGTTACGGCCAGCTGGTTTTTCCTCGGGCGAAAATATACGAAAATATTTTTTCTGAGTGAGACAAGTATATTACATTTAAGTCATAATATATTAAACTATTTTTACAGTTGTTTTCATTTGCACACATAGATGTAAACGCCCGTATAGTTTAACGTATTCTTCCAGATTTCAGGAAATACAAAAATTAAATGTAACTCCGTAGTATATGAGAAATTTGTAATGCATATAGATCTACAAACATGAGGGTATTTGTATGGTTGTTAAAATATTATTACTATAACGAACATATCGTAAGAAATTTGTTATTTTGATGGTGATATTTGGCGTAGCTGATATCAGATTGTGATTGTATAAACATATGAGTTTTCAACACATGAGCTTTCATGCCACATAAGTAAAAATATATTTGACGGCACCGTTTTGAAAAACTGTTCTGTTAAGTAGTTAGAAATAACATACACCCTGTAAATATGTTATTCAGAGCAATATTAATCAATCAATGTTTAACTGGTCTAATTTTCATTTTATTCAAAATAAATATTTCCACAACATAAGGTATTACATTATACAAGTGTATATTAGCCTTGATCATAGGTTACTTAGATATATAAATCTCATCTATAGTATATGAATCCGCCAACTTAACATCAGAACGATCCTACAGAGGAACTACGAGAAGGTTAAGATTCCTACTATTCTTTAATTAATTAATATACTGATTTGAATTCAAAGTGCTCTTACTGCAAATGCTGGAACTACCAGGAGTTTGAGAATGCTAGGACCAATGGCGTGGCGATGTAAGCCAGCCGCAACCATAGCAACGTCTTTACGTCTTGCATTGTTGCTACGTTTCAGTTCTTTGAATCTACCTGTTTTATAACCTACTTGATTGGTATTGTGAATTTGTGTGTAAAAAAAATATTATGATCGTGTGTTTTATGTTATTGTTTTCTAATGTTTGTAGGTTGTTCTAATCACGTTATTTATTTATATTATATAATTATTCTCAGTCTTATGTTAATGCGGTACTATTGGCAACACTGTCTGTTAAGTTGAGAGATTTATTAAATGGAATGTAATAGAAATCTTTGCGCTTGTAATTTGATTCCACACGTTTGTTTAGACTCCATTAAATTTAATAGTACTCCACTACAGAATAAAAAAAAGTTTATAATTAAAGAAAATTTACCATTGGACTAGAAATATACCCCTATTCTTTTATAAAAATTCAAATTGTAATGTTATAATTGTTATTAATTTTTCTTAAGTTAGGAAATTACATATTTCTAGTTATATATTCTTCTCAATTAGAACTTAAATTGCACGTACTACTTGTCCACGTGTGTTATCTCCATTTATGTTTAATATTATAAGATTCACGACTATTTAGTTTAATATTTTAAGCTAATTGTATTTATGTATTATTATTGAACTATTTAGCTCGTACATTTTTATTGACATTGTTGTAATTTATTGTAATTGTTATATATTGTAAATATTTTTGAAATTAAACTAAATTTAAATTCAAATATCAGTATGTACATAAAATCTATGATTATTTAAAGTATTAAAAAAGATTTTGGTGATATAAATTATTTTACTGTATTAATGGCTTCTTTAAATTTAAGTTGCCCTGCCACTCGCCCTACTCGTAAATGCGATAGTCTAATTACAAGTTGTATAAAGGGTTTATTTTAATTTTCTTTAGAGTATAGTTGTAAAGAATTTTATATTTTAGGGACTTATCAGTTAGGTTTTTAATATTACAAATACTATTTTCAATGTTTTAATATTGTAATATTTTCAAATATATTTGAAAAAAATTGTCTATAATAGACTAGTACTTTTTTTGGTTAGATTTGATGTTCCTAAATCGAGACAAAATAGGTTTAGTAGAAACAGGTCAACATTATGTGCTGTCCAGAAACTAACAGACATTATTTTGACCGCTCTTGACAGTAAGATGAAAATAAAACCAGGAATTTTGGCATACTTGGTGTTGGCATAACAAAAGCTTTTGACCTGTTTAGTCAACACATTCTTCTGGAGAAACTTTCTTTTTACAGTATTCGGGGTAAGGCTAATGCTCTTTTGTCATCGTATCTAGACAACCAGCACCAAGCGCTAGCTACACCTGACCAATCCCTTCTGGAAAAATCCATACAATCAAAATTCTTGTCCGTTTCTCATGGAATACCTCAGGGCTCGATTCTAGGCCCTCTCCTGTTTCTAATATATATAAAAGATCTAGCAGTTTTTAAAACCTGCAGACACAATATTGTATGCTAATGACATAACACTTCTTATGAAGCATAAAAATTCATTTGAACAATCAAAATTACTTGTTACCAAAATGAAATGAATTGTCAAATTGATCTTCCAATAAATTAATAATAAATCATGACTATTGATTTTTCTTGTAAGATTACTATAAATGTTGAGCCCTTATTAGTACACGATGTTGACCGGCAACGTTCCAGGTTAATTAGCAATACCGATAGTTAAGCTTTTAGGTTTAATAGTAGATTGTAATTTTAACTGGAAAAGACATATAGGTGGTCTTATTCCAAAACGCAGTTCGGCTTGTTACACCATTCGTCAATTAAGTCCAACTGATAATCTTAAAAGTCCACTCCTCATGTATTGTTTTTTTTTTTTAATCATACCTCTCTTATCTTTTGGCGTAACTCAGTTGAAAGCAATGGCGCTGAGGTTTATGAGTAATTGTATTCAGGAAACATCTTGCTGACCTCTGTTTTCAAAATATAAAAATTTCCCCTGTTTTCACTGTATCTTTGTGAGTTACTACTTAAAAAAAAAAAAAAACAATAAAATTATCCTAAAAACAATCAGCAAAAGGATTACAAGACATGGTGATTTCTTATGGCATTCCTAAACACCGTCTAGCAATCACTGGAAAAGGAGTATCCTATTCTGCAATAAAGTATTTCAATGTGCTACCAGATGAGCTGAGAGAGGAATATTCGTACTTAAAATTTAGGAATAGGTTAAAATATATTTTTTATCTACAGTAATTTATAATTACTCTGACTTACGTAGATTGCAATGTAATAGCAGTCAGTATGTTGTATAGCAGAGACGTATACAAATATCTGCTATTAACATACTATGCTATTGTTGTTTTTTTGTCTCTGTCTACTTTTCTTTTTTTCGTAAGAAAATAGCTAACTTTAATCTTAGTTTTTAATTACGATGAATTGTAATATTTAGCAATATAAAAGTGTAGATTTATAACTTATTTGACAAAGCCTATTTGGATTATTTATATCTGTCAATGGTGGGGATAAAGATATTTATTTAATATTTTCAAAGAACATCTCTAATTGGACCTAAAATACTGTTAGGGGTTTTTTAAAGATGAGTCACAGAAATGGAGGAGTTTTTATCGAAATATTTATGTGCATATTTTACTTCGATATTAATACTTCCAAACTTCATCTATTTCTGCAAAAGCCTTATAATACACTATGGAAATATAAATTACGAACAGAACCTTCGACAAAACCACTGTAAGTCTGTATTCTTTGTGTGAACTGTTAGTCCCTCTAGAACGCAGAAAACAGCCTGATCTAGCTTTGGCAATTCATAAAAAAACAATTCACAATTCGTAAGAAATATTTTTAGAGTTTTTATTTTTATGTTGGGTTTCTTTACAGAAATATGCAGCTCTTCCTGCAAAAATAACATTGGTGTTAAATTCATTGACAGTTGAAGGATTCATGAAGATTGTATTTAGTGACGATCTAAATAACCGTTTTCTTATGAATATTCTGATATATACCACTGGTTGTACCAACATCTAAATATTTACGTTGGGTCACAAGACACATTAACAAAGCTCCCCCTTCCCCGGTGTAAGCTATCTGAACTCAGAGGTAGTAAGACAATATTTTCTCATTTACTAAGTAGGTATTTCCGAAACTACGAGTACAAATTAATAAATTACAGTATTATTTATATAATTTAAAGTATATTTTGTACTATGTTAGGGCTAATCTCTGCATGTTATAATTTAAGACCTTTTATATTAAAAATTTCTCAACAGATGAGCATACATAAATTTCAGTCGAGCAACTCATCTGTCTATTTTTATGAAGTCTACAAATCATAAAGAAGGCAGTTGGGATGTTAGACATGAAAATTGAACATCCAGACTGAAGACTACTAACATACATTTAAGTAGTGATAATACAATATAAACTCACTTATATAGTTATTGTTTTACTTCCAGCCTAAGAGATAATATTTAATGCATATGTATTTTAAGTCTGTTTAGGTGTTACAGTCAATCTTTTTTACAAAAATAATACATTTTCATGAGTACATCTTCTATTTCTTTGTTTAGAACTATTCTTCTATGATGATATTGTATGGGCAGGAATGAGATATACAAATTATGTCTTTAATTTTCTACCGTATACAATATATACCATATTTTTATAGTGCTTTTGGGCCTTTTTTTTAGAAGAGGACCTCCACACTTGACAAATTCTTTGACTACCTCAACCTAACCCAACCTAAACTTGTTATGGCCTCTAGGATAACATAATGCATCTGTTTATTCATTATAAAATAACATTTACCGAATCATTACAAATGTTTTGTTTGTTCCCATTCGTGGGGCTTTTTCTAAAAATATTTTCTAGTATGGGGGTCTCTTCTAAAAGGACACTTTTTAAAACTATAATACTTATCGTTTGTGTAAACTAGTGATTATTAGTAACTGTTTCACTACCCACTTAGTTTTTGAG
This sequence comes from Stictocephala bisonia, assembly GCA_035578905.1. Classification (NCBI taxonomy): domain Eukaryota; kingdom Metazoa; phylum Arthropoda; class Insecta; order Hemiptera; family Membracidae; genus Stictocephala; species Stictocephala bisonia. The sequence continues at coordinate 9,256 of JAQJVL010002033.1, forward strand.
AGTAAGAAATACATATTTACCAATGCATAATCCTATGTTACACTGACTATAATATGCCGATATAGTAATGATCATATTTTTGGTGGCAAAATTCTGTTTGCTTTTTTTTAAATAAATTAGTTATAGTATAACTTGTATTATATAATACTATATTTGTTATAGTATTCGTATATCTTATATGATGGCTTAAGAGATAAATATACTAATGAAAATAAATCCCCTATACAGCTGTTGGGATTTATCAGCTGATAAATAAGTCACAGTTCCTCTAATTGCTTAGGGGGTTTTAAGGGGGCCAATAAAATGTTGCTCTACACAATATCTCTTAAACAACTGGACAAAGTTAAACTAACAACATTATTAAAACAAAAACAAAACACAGTGTTCCTAAGGCTTAATAATTTTCAATTGGAATGGTAAAATCCTATATTTAAAAAAAATCGGGTCATTTAGTTCACTCACTTTCTGGACTTATTACTTGACAGATTTTGATCAAATTTTTGTCATTCAAAATATAATTTTGATTTATAAGTCGTAATGGAGTATTTTTTGAAATTTACATAGGTTTTTGTCCTACACGGCGTCAAAGCTGCAATGTTATTCTTATGGAGATCAATTTTAACTGACCGGCTGGCGGCATAAACAAATGTTAAAATGGTCAAAATATTTAATTATCAAGTTAATTATAAAAGATACATACATGTCTGTCTGCGTGTATGTTATCATCAGCCGTGAAATAAAACGAAAACATTTGAATGAATTTAGATAATGTGATTTTACTTAATACAGTATAATTACTAAAATTTGAAATCAAAAGTTACATGCCGAAGGCCGAGGCATTAACAGCACAGCTCGTGACGGGGTTGGCACGTGAAGTGTACGAGGGTGTCTCCTACTCTACAATAAAACAGAGGTTAAATGATAGTAATATTTACAAAGATATTGTAAAAGAATTTACAAAGATATAGTCTTTACAGGTTAGTCTACCGAGACCTATACTATTACCAGTAGTATATAGAAAACTAGGGAAACAAATAGAAAGCTGCTTATCTTTAAGGAAAAAAATTATAGGGGCAATATAAAGCAAATGGTTCACATAACGGTATTCCTTCAAATATTTTTGACCACTACTCTAGAAATGCGTATAGAAACACTAGGTCTAACAATATTCACAACTACAGTAATATTTAGGAAATGTTTTCACTTTTACGATGGTAAAAAAATAACTTAATTTTTTCCGTAACCTTGCCCTCCGCAGCGGATCAGTGGCTAAGGACTGCGAAAGGTAAGATTGGTTCGAATCTCTAACTGAGGTGGTTGTTATTTCACTTCTTTAATAAAGTCCACGCACAAACCTGCAGGTCCATGTGAATTGGCGATTTACGTTCAGTGATGATCATGCAGTTTGTTCAGCTCCGAAAATTTTGATTCAGACTATAGAAAGTGTCACACGCTTTAAATAAAAATGAATTATAGTGTTACAGAAGTCGAATACTGTTCAAATTACAAAGTTTAATTTGGTAAAGAATCACTATTAAAACACGGATGTTAGAGTGTTGGGCAAATATGAGGGGAAAATGAGTGTAGATGAACGATTGTAGTAATTGTTATTAACTAAGGTTGACTGTTCTTCAGAAAAAGCCATCCATTAGAAACCAATAGCCAGGACAACCGAGGAGGCCTTTAACATGGAATCCAAACGACGTAATATTGGTCCGAATTTCAGCTAACTAACAAGCCAGTTCTCCTTTCTACAAAACATCCGGATCCTGACTACCTCTCAACACGAGCACCATAGACTTCTATAGTTGTGTCCACGCCGATGGACCATTGGCCAGACGCCATGCTAGTATAGCTGATGGCTAGTTGCACCGGCGGTCAATTTTGGGTATCTACAGGTAGACCGCTTAGACACACTTCCAGCCCGGGATATTCTATAGTAATCACAAACAAATTAAACAAAAAGCTCACTTCAATGAAACAATATCATATACTAATGTATGTTTGGTGTTTACGATGGTTGCCGATAACAAAGTAGAATTCATTTAGAGTTAAGTGTGAACAAGGTTTAACTTCAATAGTCAAACTTTCTAAAATAAAAATTGTTTTTTAAAAGGATTACCAAACTTAGGCGTATTTAGTTCTTATAAGAGAGGCTTACTGCTGATTTTCAATATCCTTGGTAAACACGTCAATAACTTAGGCCTTAAAGTTACACTATCAACTATTAAGGCTTATTAACAATTATTATTAACAATTACTTTAACTGACTCAATCAAACAAAAAGTTTAGTTATATAGCAAAAACACGTTTTCTAAAAAATCTCGTGATAATACTGAACAGTCGGAAAGATACAATTTCAACTTGAATATAAAGTATACTTTCAAATAATAGTTTAATTACTCGTAAATAAAAATAGTAGATTTCAAAAATACATTTTTTACAATGTGAAAATGAAGTTATTGAAAGAAATTGAGTTCAACCTATTTTCTAAATCTCAGAATAATATTATTATTAAATTGACGCTAAAGAAAAAAATAATCTGTCTAGTTAAGTAAGCTATTACAACATTTAATAAAGACGTCCGTTGTACAATGTCTTCGACGTATGTAGAATCACATGAACTGACATAAATAGAAATGCGTGACTTTCATAATTATAAAATTGAATCTTGAAAGAAAGTACTGCTTTTCTAAACACATTGATAGCTCAGAACAATAATAACTACTAATACGTCACATCAAAATACATTGTTGAGCAAGGCAGGCTATTGCACTACATAAGCCTATTACTTGTTGTGGTGGAAATAAAATAGCTTGACTTAATTCATCCTAGAAATTAATATGGCCATGTATTTGTGTTTTGAATTAGATAATTTTTCTTGGGATAAATTTGTTACGAAAATTATTAAATAAATAATCGACTACATTAGGTCGATTTAAATGGACCATGCCCCGGTGCAATTGGACACTGTTCCAAAGGGTTCGAAATTACCACCGCTGCAACTGGGCAACCCCTGCTAGTATTAAGAGGACCGAGGATATAACCTGTGGCCTACAATCTCCACAACACTTTGTTTCCAAGTAGCAGGGTTACAGCACTGCGCCACTAGTGCCGACTATTCTCTTTCTATAGTTTGCTAAGGACCGAGAAGCTTGTTTGATTCGTCACAATTCCCACAGTTAATTGGTCATGTTAACGGTAGCTTAAGAGGTGAACTCTACACTGTCAGCTGATCACGTTCTATTCCACGATTTTTAGATATTAATCAACGTTTTGTTACTAATGTAATTTTCTCAAAGGAGTGTGATATCATAAAATTTCAATTTGTGTTCAACTTATTAGGCACATTTCCTATGCAATTAGAAGACAATACAAACTGAAATTTTATGATATCACACTCCTTTGAGAAAATTACATTAGTAACAAAACGTTGATTAATATTTAAAAAACGTTGAATAGAACGTGATCAGCTGACAGTGTAGAGTTCACCTCTTAAGCTACCGTTAACATGACCAATTAACTGTGGGAATTGTGACGAATCAAAAAAGCTTCTGGGTCCTTAGCAAACTATAGAAAGAGAATAGTCGGCACTAGTGGCGCAGTGCTTTAACCCTGCTACTTGGAAACAAAGTGTTGTGGAGATTGTAGGCCACAGGTTATATCCTCGGTCCTCTTAATACTAGCAGGGGTTGTCCAGTTGCAGCGGTGGTCATTTCGAACCCTTTGGAACAGTGTCCAATTGCACCGGGGCATGGTCCATTTAAATCGACCTAATGTAGTCGATTATTTATTACTAATGTTTGCTCCTCAATATTTCTTGTATAGTTGGAAGAGTTGGCCATCAAAACTATGATATTAGCTAATTGCATTTGGTAGAAAATTATTAGACCAATATCAAAACAATTAACATTAATATTAAGAGCCACTAATATTAATGAGTGATTTGTCATTTTTTAGTGAATAATGTGATAAATGTTAAATGGTTTTCTAATTATATTATAGACATAGGCTGGTTATTAAAAATTATAGTAGACTATTCACGTACAGTTGAATTTACCCAACCACCCATTATTTGAAAAAGGTATTGACCCACCCACCCATACACGTACAGTAGTACTGACCCATCCACCTACCCATAGACGTACAGTGCTATTTGCCAAGCCCATTAAAAACGTATGGTGGTATTGATTCACCCTCCCACCTACAGACGTATATTGGTATTGATTAACCCACCCACGTATAAATGTACTAAGCTCCACCCACTCGCCTACCCATATATGTTTAGTTCGTCCGTTTACATTTAGATTTTCTAGTATTTGTCCCTCTGAATGTCAAAGACTGAACGGTTTCACTAGCCCACAAGACTACATGGACAGTGGCCCCCATAATTTAAGCCATCTAAATTCTAGGGTAGTAATACAACCCTTCTATTTTTGTGGATATTTTTGAAATAATACTCCTCAATGTATCATACTAATATAATTTATACTAATATGCTAAGTTAAATCACTCCATAGTATAGCCGAAGACATTCTGCAACCCATCTTACTCAACAGCTGAGCACAAATCATTTTCTGTCGAACACCTCAACTGACCTACTTTTTGAAGGGTTTCTAATCATAAAGTAGACAATTGAGGTGTCAGGCAGAAAATATCACTTCGCTACAGAAGACCACCAACAGTATTTTAGGAAGGAAGAAATATTATATAAGCATATTTATATTTGTACTTAATGAAAATGTTTACTACCAACTTGGAAGACAATATTTATTACTTATAATTTTTTAATTCTTGCAAAGTGTTATAGCCAGTTATGTTTGTTAATTTACTAATTTAAATTTGAGTAACTTGTTGTAATTTGATTAAACCATAATTCAGTTGGACAGTACCGTCAATGTAAGTTAAAATGTACGTAAAATGTATATTTTCTTATCTCTTATAAGTTTCTTAAAAAATATACAGTTTTTGGCCTAAAATTATTAAAAGTATGGCTTGTTTGTAAACAAATTGGCTAAATTATATTTTGCATACCTACATTTTATCGAGTTTTTTTGGAAATTTCTGTAATTTGATTTAAGTGTAAACCCCTAAACGTTTTCTCATAATGATTTATTTTATTACACTTATGTATGGTAAGAAATAAACACATTATTTCTTACCATACATACATTTATTTGTACATTAATTAGGGTTTGTACTACACTAGTACTAAATACTGTATTTCACCTATTCCTTTTCCTTGGTTTGCTAAGGATAAAGCAGCTAGTCTGATTTGTCTACCTCACCATTCCCACTAGTAATTGTTTATTTTTATGGAATCTAAAAAGATGAATTGTACAATGTCAACTGACAACGTTTTATTTATTTTAAAAAAATTGTCTAGTGCAGTTATTGTTGTAATTTCTTTAAAAAAGTGTGGTAAATTTGAACTTCAATGCACATAATTCTTTTGATTGCAAAGGAAATTTTAAGGTGGCTAATAACTAATGTTTGCTCCTCAATATTTCCTGAACAATTGGAAGAGTTGACCATCAAGATTATTATATTAGCTAATTGCGTTTGATAGAACATTATTAGAATAGTATCAAAGTAAGCCATTATAATAATTAATACTAAGTAATTTTTTAAGTTGGACAACGAAATACGTAGGTAAAGTTATGGGATTAATATACTTGAGGCATATATATATATATATATATATATATATATATATATATATATATATATATATATATGTATAGTCAGCCTTCAGTTGTATACTTTTAATTAGTAATTACAATGCTCACAAAATATCTAATAATCAATGGAAGAGTAATTGTATATTTGCTATACAATTCGACATATTTAGTGTTTTATTCTTAAAACAAGCCACAAAGTAAACAATAAATAGAGGATAAAGTATCACAAATAAATACACAGATAAAGTTGCCAAAGTATATTTATCTTGAAGTTTCAAAGTTGTGTCACATTCCACTGACAAAAACTTGTAAAAAAAATCAATTTACTAAAACGAATTACTGTTCTATCAACGATTATAACAAATATTATACCTCATAGTTATATTACTATTTAACTGTAAGCAATAGCATCGTTATAGCCAAGTAACATTACATTTGTTGGAAACAATTATTTTCCTAGGTGGATCGATTAGGAAAATAGAAATAAAGACAATTAGATTATTTAGTTAATATTTTGACATTTTTATTATAGTTTGTGTTCGACCGTATGGAAAACTTTGTAGTGATATTTATGTATATTATGCTTCCTTTCACGCAAATAATTCTTTACGTTCTCTTACTCCTATGGCTACTAGAAACCCATATTGTTTTTGTCCTAGTCAACAATTTCTCTCCATCTCTGTATGTCTTTAGTCTATTCCAGGGTAGATCTAACCTTTTTTAAATCCCTCTCCACTTAATCGTTCCAGCACATTCTGGCAGTGGCCTTACTCCTATTGGCATCTATTCCCAAACCTCTTTTTACCATTTCGTCTTCAACTAACCAAAATTACCATCATTCTCTTTCTTTTACTTCTTATCAGTCCAACCACATTAAAGTGTTAGAACATTTCTCTTTCTTGACTATTTGTTTTTTTCTGATCCATTATATAATTTCTTCCAGCATTGAACCAACGATGGGTCCAAATTTCCTGTTGGGATTTTGTTTTGAGTTACCATACCTATTAATCATAAATTAGAATTCAGTACCACTGTACGTATGGTTTTTTTAATTCCTAATTTAACGATCCATATTTGCATTAAGAGTTTACTCTTGAGGTGTTTTCAAGCCTCCTGTAAGTTTTATCTGTTGCAGCTAAACTGCATTAAATTTCAACTTCTCCTCTATTGCCACAAGTTATTGTAATTTCTAGATGCAAATGTAAATGTTATAGCTAAAATAACAATTATTTATGTTCAAATATTCCCATAAATGTTATGAAATCTGTTCATTAGTGCAATATCATCGGACATCAAGGACACCGTTCTTCTGATAGTTTAGGAACTGTTAAGGGAGCCAATAACTAACGTTGGCCTCCTTATTATTTCCTATACAATTGGAAGAAGTTGATCAGCCAGACTATTGATAAAACAGTAAACTATATAGTTCCTAGGAATAGTAAATAGTAAACTTTAGTTCCATAAGACTTCTCAACAGAAACGGTAAGTTTTAAAGATTTTTTAGAAGGAATTTGCCAATGTTGTTGAAAACAACGAGTTTGCTAATTAGAAAATACGTATTGAGAACAGTTTTAAAGAATGTTGAAGGCAAAGTTAAATTCAGTAACTTTTGCAATTTTCTGGAATGTGACGGGTTAACTGCAATGGTTGCAATATGGTTTACATAGTTCCGTCTATCAACCAAATATACAAAAACCGTGTTTCTGCCTGAAAAGATAAGAAGCCATAAATATCAAACCTAGCAAAACAGATTGCATTGTAACCACAGTTTAAATTCAATTGGCTAAAATGTTAATAATGTTTTGATAAGTTAGGATTACGAATGTATTAATTATAGCCAAACAGCCAAGGAAACTAAGAGACCTGAAGCTTTACGTAGAACCTGATCCCCGTAGTATTGGTCTTATTTTCAGCTAACTGACAATACTCAGAATACTGGACACTCCTCCACATCAGGAACCCGACTACCACCCAACATGGACACCCTAGACTTCCTTAGCAGTGCTCACGTCAATGGAAACCGTTGAGTGAAGCCATGTTAGTTAAAAAGAGGACCAAGTATAGAACCTGTCACCTAAACTCTCCAAAACGCTTTATCTTATAGAAAACAAATCACAACGCTGACTCAATCACACGTGTGGACCTTATCAGGACTGCAGCTGAAACATTCCAAGAACCTGAGTCATCAGCGCAGAACATTCCCTGATATCGTAATGTTTCATTTAAATTCAGATAAGCGTAATTTTTGGGCTCTGCAATTTACTTTTGTTCTCAATATCACAAATCTATTTAGGGCTACTTGTGTTTTTATTGCTTTTTAAAACACGTAAAGAAACCTTCTATAACTTTTAATAGGTTATGTTTAGCAAAAAAAATGGGACTTATACGAGAAAATTTAAATTACCGAATGACCTTTCAGCTTCTATTAAATGTCATTTATTTTATGCTCGGACAAAGTATGTGGTCTTTCGTAATTAAATTGTTAAAATTCTTATAAATTTGTGCATTGTTGTCAAGTTATAAAGTTAAACCATTGACTATAGAAACAAACGGTCGACAATGCATTTGCAGTAAATGCGTACCTGTGCTATTATCTAACGGCGAACGATCTCGAATAAGCAAGCGTTCAGGCGACAGTTTGGCTTACCATTATTAGCCTAGCTATTAGTCACTTCAGCATGTACTGGCAAGAGACAGAGAGAGGGGTGAAGCTAGACAGAGATAGTGTGACCGTTGGCACTGTACCTGTGAAATAAATAAGAAGAATAGTTGTAGGACTCCATAGTGTTTGATGACACGGAGAGAGGTTGATAATAATATCCTGCCATCATCCTCCCATCTCTGGAACACAGATACGTCATAGGAATTTGAAATTATTGTCGTAGCACCTCAAAAACAAAAATTGTATAATGTTGAATGTTAATATATATTTTCCCACGTAAAAAAATTACTAAAAATATGTTTGTAATTAGGTCACAACAGTTTGAACATCATAAACTATTTCTAAATTGTTTTCTGTTTATGTTGAGAACTGAACATGTTAAACTTAAAGCAATTATTACATATTTATTACCATGAAGATAACAAACAACAAGATAACATTTTTGTTTTTGTTGTTGGTTGCATATTGTTATTTGTTACAATTTTATTATTACACATAGTGATATTTTATCGCTATTACGTGATTTTTAAATTAATTATAGTATCAATATTATTACTTTATGGTTAAAGTTTATCATAAATGAAATAATTTGTTGGCACTGGTGGAGCAGTGCTGTAACCCAGGTACTTAGAGACAACGTGTTTTGATGGTTGTAGGCAATTGGTTCGATGCTCAGTCTTCCTAATACCAACACGGCGTCTGCTCAATGGTTACTGTCAGATTGGGCACAACTAGAGAAGTGTAGGGTGTCCATGTTGGGTGGTAGTCATAGTCATAATGTTGATAAGAGAAGATAGTGAGTATCAGGCCAACCGTGGTCAGATTCCACGTAAAGCTGTATATCTCTTAGTTATCCTTGCTAATGAGCTATTAATAAATGGTTGTTTTTAAGGAACAGACCTTAGTCAACATCTTAATGCTACTTTTGGCTGTAAATCATTGTTAATACACAATTTATTTTTTTCAGCGAACATTTCAGACGATAGACTACTATACTAATGTATAAGCTGTTTTGGTAAGAAGTCGTCTCCATTTTACACAAAGTAAAAGTTTAATAAACCGAACGCTCACAAACAATAGTCAGTCACATGGATCATACAAACAGCATTGGTTGACGTAAACAATGGATCTGCTGCTACTCAATCTCGTTCGTTAGAGGTAGGAAAGCTATTGTGTTCATGACTACAATGTTCAGCACCTGAAACATGACATCAACTATTTTGGTATACATTTCACACATACGCTTGAGAACTGGATGAACCCAAACAACTGTCATGTTACAATAACAAAAATTGAAATAGCAAAATTCAATTGATATTATAAAATTGTTTAGCAACACATTATAGTATTTTTAGTTTATTTAATATGAATACCAATAATAAATAAATAATTTCAAACAACGTAAATAGTTAAATTTGAAACCATTTCCTTACATCAATACAAATATGTATAAGGAGTACAGAACTGTTTGTTCAAAATTCAACCTGGCGCAGATCTTGAAAACGCTAGTTCGATCAGTGGCCGGTAGATCGTGTGGAGCGTCATGTCAGTCATAGTAGTTCATATCAGTGTGGGAGAGAGAGCGTGCATCGACATATCTATCTTTGTCGCACTGCCTTTACCCAGAATAAAGGACTCTCTTGGTGACATATTAAATCTAAGGACAATTTTTTTACCATAAGGTTTGTTTTTATTATTCAGATTTGTATTCATTGCTTATAGAGACATTAGATACTGTAAGATGATAAGTTTATATTTGCAACCATATCATTGGCGACAAGCCATGAAGAGAAAAGAAGGATTAAGTATCCGTCCTCTCTTCAATCGTCAGATTACAGGTGACAAGGTTAGACATAAGACAAGCTGTTAATACACATAAATGATAATTGGCTGCCCCTCACCTACCATCAAAATATATTACCTCAAATTATATTTATCATATTATTTTTGTAATTCTAAAGAGAAAAGCGAATTTAAATTTTATTTGTCTGATTGTAGCTGTTCAAAATATCTTATAAACTATATTTTAGCACAGTCGATATTCTTTAAATTTAATGTACATAAGTCGAGTTGTAGAACATATAAAATTGACCTGATGACGGAGTTACAAGCTGTCAATCGAATTGAAAACTTACTCATTATTTTGATTTTATTGCGTATCTTTAAAGTAATATTGAAAATAACAAATACTTGTATTTTGAGCTAACTATTTAACTTAAAGCTCTTTGTTGGATTCGGTAAACGAGTGTTTTTGTAATAGGTATTATAGTTCACGTATGTTTATATGACCTATATTTTATCACTGTGTAACCTTGAACCACATAATTATAAAGAAATTTGTATTCAAGCTTTATGAGTGGTAAGCTAAAGTATTTCATGTTGGCTGTGAACCCTCTTTTTACTTCATTAAGTTAGCTGAAATGCTACCTATGTTTATTAAAAAACTGTTACATACCGCGAAGAAGATACTATTGTCGAATAAAAGTGACTCGCCACCCCTGAGGTACAACTCGCTGTCATCTATTAGCCTCAGGAACTGTGTTACCTAGAACAAAATATAATACAGGTAGTAGAAGAGACAATACCGGATATATCCGTTTAGGGCTTTATTAAAAAATTTTGATTATGATGAAGTATTTGATAGAGTAGGATTGTTCGACAGTCTCCATATTTTCATGAAAAACTCGTAAACGACGTTTCGGACTTTTTCCGTTAATTCACTGCCACTACTTTGGTTAGATTATCCTAGGTTTTGTTATGTTATGTCAGGTTAAGTAGTGTTAGATTAATATAAGTTATGATTATGGTAGTGAATAACGGAAAACATCCGACGTTTCGACTTGCTTAGATGCTACCTTTTTCAAGTATTAAATCTAAATAAATTTATGGTATTAGTAGTTTGATTTCTTAGTACACTATATTACTATAATCTGTAATGATAATATACCATTACAAGTCATTCTAGTAATATCATATGTTAATTTATAACCGATTTGAAAACTGAAAAGTCTAGTTGTCTACTAAGTCTAAACATCGTGTAGGGGGTTTTCACGGAAATATAGAAAATCTCCAATATTTACTGAATATCATCGCTAGTCTCTGAATGGACCTTAATTAATTAATTGTACAAAGTAATTTTAATTTTTTACACAGAACTAAATATTTGGTTACCGTATAGTAAAAATGGTTTCAGGTAAAAATAAAATTTGACTCTATGTTAGAACTGATCAATGACCAAAACTTCCAGCTTATAATTTAAGTAACAGTCATGTAAAAAAGATCGGTTGAATTAAAAATAGTTATATGTTATAAAACACGAGTATAACTGCATAAGTTATGCATGATATGTTATATAATAAATCTAATATGTAAACCTAAATAGGACGGTAAGCTCTATGTCCCAACCAGAAAAATTCATGTAAAAATATCAATATTGTAAATGATATTCACAATTAAATTAATTTTTACATAAACAACCTTTATTTGCTTTTAAAATAGCATTTAACTTTCTTACTAGCTAAATTTAATCTACGTAGAATTTATAATTGAGAAAATAACTATCTGAACGAAGTTATTTGCCTTGTTTGCCAATGGCTGATCAGCGGTATAATGGCAGGATCTGCTGAATTCCTGGACCTATCAGTCCTTTGACAACTTGTCCTCATTTCCAGGTTAAAAGATGGAAGTCCTTGTACTCGAAGAGTTAGTTTTGAAACTCTCCGTACTTCAGATCTTAAATGTCGAGATACGTTGTTTTAAGAAGTTTTCAAACTTTGAAAAAATACAACAGAGAACAATCTTGTAGAACACACCCTTATCACTTGGAAGTAGAGTAGTTTTGTACTATAGGCTGGTAAATTAATAGTGACAGGTAGAATACCTAAGATTATTTATTTAATTAAATGCTTGTTTTTTGAAAACATTGGGACCTTTTCCTTTAATTCACTACCACTAATTTGGTTAGGTTAGGTTATGCTAGGTTTGGTTAGGTTATGTTAGGTTTGGTTAGGTTATGCTAGGGTTGTTTAGGTCATGTTAGGTTTGGTTAGGTTATGATAGGTTTGGTTAGGTTATGTTAGGTTTGGTTAGGTTTTGTTAGGGTTGTTTAGGTTATGCTAGATTGTGTTAGGTTTGGTTAGGTTATGCTAGGTTTGTTTAGGTTATGCTAGGTTTTGTTAGGCTATGTTAGGTTTGGTTAGGTTATGTTAGGGTTGTTTAGGTTTTGTTAGGTTTGGTTAGGTTATAATAGGGTTGTTTAAGTTATGTTAGGTTTGGTTAGGTTTTGCTAGGTTTGGTTATGTTATGTTAGGTTTCGTTAGGTTATGTTAGGTTTGGTTAGGTTATGTTAGGATTGGTTAGGTTATGCTAGGTTTCGTTAGGTTATGTTAGGTTTGGTTAGGTTATGTTAGGTTTGGTTAGGTTATGCTAGGTTTGCTTAGGTTATGCTAGGGTTCTTTAGGCTATGTTAGGTTTGATTTGGTTATGTTATGTCATGTTAAGTTTGGTTTACCTAAGTTATGGTTATGGTAGTGAATTAACGGGAAATATCCAAACATTGTACCACTGTACTTATATGGCAGGGTCAATATCACTGTACGTGTCTTGGCTAGTTTAACATATTTTTCTAAATCATTGTGGCATACGAGATCCTATGTGGGAAAATACAGTTTAACAATGTGTATGAATTGAGTGATTTTATGTAAACAAAAATATACTTATAAAGAATATTTATTGCTTCTAAACGACTAACTAGACCAATTAAACCCAATATTTAATAGAATCCAGATATTAATTAATATTTAATTGGTATATAATTATGTTTTGTAATTTAAAATGCTTTCAGATCCAGCAAAAGTCAAAGTTAAACTACTGAAAACACTAGAGCCTATTTTGTTTTACAATAACTGTAAATACTAAACAGTATTACATTGTTTACAAGACAGAATCCATATTGGGTGTATACAATACAATACATATAAAAAGGTTTAAAGGGAGATCTTAAAAGGGATTATTAGAGATAGTTGAATAAACTTTTAACCATTCTTGCTTTTCATCTCTTTACTTTAAACTATTGTTAAAAATAACTTTATCATAGTTAAGTGTAATACAGTTTGGAGAAGCTTATAATACAGCAATACATATTTTCTCAAGACACAATTATAGGCCAAAAAATCATTAAAATGTTCTTAAATTTCTGTGTAAAATATCCTGCTTTAATTTTAGTCAGCCTATGTTCTCCTTATCTGATACATGATTAATAATAATTTATTATACAGTTGATATTTTGCCTCTTTAGTACGTAGCTGACCATTATTCATTGACTCGTTCTTAAGATACCAATATGTAACGGAATGTCTGACATTGACGTCATCAGCACGTACCTTCGTCTGATAACAAATGCACAAACTAACGATAAAACAATCAACACTGCAGTAATGTTATCAACTAGCATGTAGATAGGAAGGAATTCAATGTCCTTGAATCCACGTATGACGCAATTTAATGAATAGGTGACGCAGAAACAAGAATGTTAAAAGTAACCAGAAATTAAATATATTTAACTCGAAAGACCTAATGTATTTCTATACAGACAGATTTTCAGTTATATCCTGGATTAATATTAAAAATTCTAAGCTTAAATTTTCTGCTTTAAATTTTGGTGTTGTGCATACGTTATTTAATTTTTAAAATTTTATTCTATTGTTAAATTTTGCATTGTTAGTGAAAGTTTCTCAAGATATCTCTATAACATTGTATAACACACCTGCGCTAGCCATCGCCTACTTGAAATGATGGCTTGAATTTCCTAGCTAATTAATACATTGTAAATATTGTACAAATGTTGGATGGAATAAAATATATTATTATTATTATTATATATAAAAAGATAAAGCCCTCACTTACTCATCACTAACGCTCCCACTTCCTGTAATTGTACAGAGATGAAATTTGGTGCAAATGTATGTCGTAGACTAAATAGAAAACTAAATTACTTTCGTCCTGATAAAATACTCTTAAAGGGTAGAAACCCCTAAAAGATTGTTCTATAAGGATAAACATTGGGTTGATTTTAGTAAATTAATAACAGCTGTTTTGTAAATAAATAAAGATGTTCTTTCTGTATGTATGACATTATCCTAAAAAAAGTGAAATTAACACGTTTGGAATAGGCTAAGTAATACAGTTGGGTATTTATTCTAATAAATAGGTAGGAATGCAAGTAGAGTGAGTGAGATACTGTAAATAAATTTCATATTGCGATTCTACGCTATACAGTTAATCGAATATTATTTATAGACAAAAGTCACATGTCGAGCCCGAAGGCCGAGGAATATCGAGCGTAGTGAGAGTCGGGGTTTCCCCTAGTTAAAAGAAAAATGACTAATCGAATTATGTTTTTGTCATGCAAGTAGTTTACTCGTTAAGAAAATAAGAGGGACTTGAGTGATCGAAATTCCGTATACGTACAACGAAAAATAGTTACCATTTTGTATTTTGATAATTTATTATTGACGTTTCTTCTTTGAGTTGTTTATTTGAGAATATATTAAAAAAATATCTTTTTAAAATTCTCAATTATTCCAATAAATACAATGGAATTATGAATGTATTACACAATCACAAAAAATGACATAATGCAATGAATTATTTTATGGGAACAATTTTAAAAGTATTTATTTTTACATTATTGACGTATTTATATAAAATCAGACCACGTCACTTGCTTAAGCGAATACAAGTAAACTTTGTACTTGCCAAACGTTTTGAGACGTTGTCAAAACTATCTTTCATCAGGAAATACTGAAGACTCCGCTTCGTATCTCGGGACTGAAACAAATTTAATAATTTGGTACAAATCATTGACAAATTTTACAAATATATTAAACCCTACTTATCGTGTTTATACAGATTGTTTCGCGAGAGGTTGGCACAACTTCAGGCTATGATAGTAGGCATAAAAACAAGCAAAAATGTTCCTATAAACGTGTGGCCTATCTCGCCTTCTTAAGTGCCTGTCTGTCTGTATGTGTTTTTTATTAAAGCAAATATATCTCAGACATGGTTTGAGCTAATAATTTGAAACTTGGCATATTTACAACATAGTTAGGGGTAGTTTAAAACAAAAAGCTACAAACTTATCCTTCTTAGTTTCAAAATGGCAGCTATAAGAAATGTTAAACTTTAAATAACTTAAAAACCAATATTTTTATTGACAATTTTTTTAATACTTTATTTTTGTAAATTTAAAAACAAATCCAAAGATACCTTAGTTTTAAAAATCGGTTTGAAAATAAAAGAGTAAAGCACTTGTTTATGTATGTTGTTTAGGGGTTTTCACTTGTATCAAGTTTTCTAACCAAATGTCTTACTTCACGATCACTATAAACAGCTGTTTTCGATTATTTTAAATTATAAGCTGTTTTTATGTGAAGTACTTTTTCCTGTATGCTTGTTTAGAGTTTCCCAAAACAATAGCCTTTGGGTAATAGAGAAATTTATTTTACATGAAACATAAATTGTGTAATTTTATTATAAATGCAATTATAATACAATAATTGTGTTTAACAAGTGAACACAGAACAATAAGTAAATAATAATGAGACATCACCAAACTTTCAAATAATATTTGTGAAAATAGCTGATAGTTCGAAAATATTAAAAACCGCTTTCTTTTTCCTTATTTTTATGTCTACTATCATATCCTGAAGTTTTTCAACCTCTTGCAGAACACTCCTCTGTATACTATTTCCTTAAAAATTGAAGTTTTCACAATCCTTAGTCAGTTTTTGACTCCTAGAAAAAAAAATGAACGCCATGTTCTTATAGCATAATAGGGATTTTCAATCGAAGTTTCTATTTATAGAGAAAATAATTACATAAATGCCATTTTTTAAGACTTATTTGAGAATTCATGTTGAGAGTCCGTAGATGTATTGAAATTAATATATATAACAATAAATACATTTTTGGAATGAATTGAAATATTTTTTATTTAAAAATTACATTAATTTTAAAGTCTGTAAAATACCTTAAGTAAATTTTAACTAAGCAATTTTTTTGTTTAAGGACGCTTTCTAGATACTGTAACTTTATTTATTAGTAAGTGGTCATTATGGAAAAATCTACAATTTTTTTTGTATTCATTTGTTAAATAACTAGTTTAATAAGTAGATAATTGAAATTCTATGCATAGAGTAACCATGTTTAAATATTTAGTTTTTTAAATCAAGCAACATGGTATAATACATACAGAAAGATTATTCACTTCTTAATCATCACTTACGTATCACTGGTGGATTGATTTCTGGCCAATCAGATGTTTTATTTAAGTTTAATATTGATATCAATTTGACTTAAAGTTGATAGAAATTTTAATGTTACTTAAGTTGATAATAATCTATTTAAGTTCACACCTATGCATATAAAAAATATTATAACTGAGGACAGTCAAGTCAGATTCATCATGAAAAAAGCCTTTTTAATCAAGGCGTATCAATGTAAAAACACTTTAACAGCTATTTGCAGTAGATTGCAACAGACTCCTCACAACGTCTTTTATTGTTACAAGTTATTAAAAATACACAAAAGTTTTGAAAAAATATACAATACAAATAAAAAATAATACATTATGAATAAACAATCCACAGAGATTATTACTTTTTGTACTGTTTACAAGTTATTTTTATCTTTAATACTCTATATATTTTTTATAATTTTGTGCATTTGCAATAGTTTGTTACAATACAGGACCTATGATGCATCTAACGTGATCTCTAAGTATGAAGTTGTTTAAGGGGTTTCTAAATTGATTTGGGTTGATAAAGTGTAGAAGAAAAAATATTATAATAGAGGAAAGTTAGTAAGTAGCACCTGAAGACGACACGACATGAGTTTTGTGAAAACGTTGTGTGTGTTTTTTATTAACACTTTAAGGGTTGGAAATCTTTTAATAAATTTACCAATTTGCCACTCCTATAAAGGTATCCAGTATACAGATAGTAGCTCACCGCTTTAAAAACTTGAGAACTGATCCTGCAGATGAGGAAAAACGTGTAGAATGGGATAGTCCACTGAACCATGCGGACAGTGATGCTAGGGACATCTTGACTGAAGTACTCTCCTTCGCCCATCAGAGGTTTGATCGTTGTCAGTATCCCTAGGACACAGAAGACTACGTTGACCAGGAGGACAGGAAGGTAGCTTGCTCCAAGTGTCATGGAGCATTTCCGTACAAACAGAGCTACTCTCCAACGTTTCCTCACAGCCTGGAAGGGCAAGATTCCTATTACGATATGAGTATAGATGAGCCACTTAGAAAGGGATTTACAAAATGCAACTGTGCGGGAGAGACTGACTGAGTGATGGAAGTGAGATAGAAAAATACTCTTTCCCGACTGTGTTATTCCATTTAATGTTGTCATGGAATATGGTCATGTAAGAACAAATGGTAGGTTTCAGAAACATTTGTAGTATATCGTAAATTGAAGGAAAAATAATAACTTGACTGATCAAAGATTTGATTGTTTAATCCTATAAATACTATGTGTAAAAAGGTGGAGTAGAATTCTATAGTGTTAGGACTTTGAGCCCAAGCAATATATAATTTACTTTATCTTCTACATCAAGTTTACTTTATTAAATTTTTAAATTGTGTCTAAGTGAATCTCTTATGTATATATATATACATAAATAAATAAATAAATAAATAAATATATATATATATATATATATTTATATATTGACAATTAAACTTTTTCATTGTTTTAAACAATCTCGTAGTTCTGTCTACCTTCATGAGTTCTGCTGTGGTTGATCGAGTGGGAAACTTCGATACTCGGTAAAGTTTGTAATTGATTTCCTCCAAAACCTCCTGAGCCACCCTTGACGTCGAGAGCACAAGAAACTCGAACGACGTCAAATAGAGATAGTTGACAAACATAAGGATGTGAAGAGTTGGCGCCTCTTTTAATTGTTTGGGCATCAAAATAGGTTTAAGGATGTGGAATATTAACGCAGGATATGGCAGGAGATCACTGATAGAAAACAATGAAGAAGCAGACTCCAGTATTAGACCGTAACTTGTGTTCAGAATGTCCACTATACGAGCACGCTGGAGGAAGCCGAGAGTGAACAAATATACTTGCATACAGGAGTGACAGCAGAACATGCCTAAGTACAAGTAGTTTTTCATTCCATGGAGTTGTATGTACAAGTTGTACAGAAGGCCCACGCAGACCAGCTTGAAGACACAGGATAAGATGGTTAGGACTGTTGACGATCGGAACTCGTATCCTGAAACATAAAACTTGACAAATCATCGTTTATATAAGAATCAATAAGCATGGTTTATTTATAAATATTCACAATGTTAATTTGTATTTATAAGCATAGATGATATGCCGTATTGGTGTCGGTTCTTAACATTTATACTTATAATATGCAACCAGAAAGAAAATAGTGAAATACAAAAGAAAATTAAATTAATTTGTAACATAAAAAGAATTAAAACCCCAAAAATACAAAATAAAAACTGAAAATAAAATCAATTGTAATTTTGATTTATTAATAATTTATCTCTATTTTGTAAAAAAAAAAAAAAAACACACACACACAAAAAAACACACACACGCACACACACACACACACACACACACACACACACACACACACACACACACACACACACACACACACACACACACACACACACACACACACACACACACACACACACACACACACGCACGCAAGCACGCACACAAAATTAACCTATCAAATAAACTTCATGACACAATATGCCTCAACATATATGTACCCTGTCCATCTAAGTCTGGCAAACACTTAAGCCTACACTCCTATTTCAACGCTACAACTACTGCTATTGGTTTCAAAAAGCATTATACTCAAGTCTGAACTCATGGTAATATCTTAATACAGATCGTGTAGCTCCAGATCACATACTATACAACTTAGCATACATAAATGTATTTATACCGTGGAGGTTCAATATCTTACTATTACATACAAATCTAATGGTGTCTGCCTGTCTGTCTTACTCAATCACGCAAAAACTATTGGACCCATTCTGCTAAAACTTTGCATGGACATTCTTAGTCTCTGGTTAACTTTTCGGCCAATCTTTATTTTGAAATTCTGTCAGTGCACCACCCCAGGGGATCTGAAAAATATTAGTGTAAGCAATATGGCAATACCAATTTGACAATTAATTGCTTATAATAGTTTCATTTATCAGCTGTTGGTAAAAACAAACAACTTACATATTTCTGAAGTAAATACCGTACCAAACCTAACCTAAACGCAGTTTTGAGCTCAAGTGTTTCAAGGGGAAGGAACCTGCACAATATTTCACAACGTTGTAAACATTGTTTATGAATCTGTTTTATGAAACTTAATTTTTTATAAACAAGATCATATTAAAAATCATTAAAACAACCTAGATTTAACTTATTTTATCCATATTCTGTGTTACTGAATGTACTTGTGGCACAGATCTGTAACCCAGCTACTTGGGGACAAAATGTTTGTATGCTCGGTCCTCCTAATACCGACATGGCATCCAATCAATGGTTGCTATCGGCGTGGACACTACTAGAGAAGTCTAGGGTGTCCATGTTGGGTGGTACTCATTGTACGGATATTGTGTTTGGGAGATAACTGAGTATCAGGCTTGTCAATTAGCTGAAAATCAGACCAGCACTACGTAGTTCAGATTCCACGTAAAGCTGTTAGTCCCTTAGTTGCCCTGGATGTTGGGCTATTAATAAATTGCTCTTTCTGAGGAACAGTTGAACTCAGTTAGTAAGCAGACTACACTCATCAACACTCATCCTACACTCATAAAAAAACCATTCATATTCGCCTTAAATTACGCACAACGTTGTGTCAGCGTCTCATATGTAAGAATGTAAGAAGCACAATATAAATCAACGTAAACCCCGTACGAAGGACGGGTACTCTGCTAGTTTTTAATAAAAAGTTAACATTTTCCTTAACTCTAAAAACATAACTACTTATTTTAATGAGTTGATTAAAGACATTAGACTTTATAAACCTGTACAAAATGACAAATAAGCCAGACAAAGTAAATATTTGGAATCGTATAGTTGGAATAGTTCTGTACGGAATGTGTTTTTCTCGATTTGTCGCAGAACACCGCAATATTAACAAACCAGAGTAAAACATCTTCCACTTTAAAAAAACTGGATTAAAAAAATAGGCCTATGTGAATTAATTTTAGTAAATAGACTTTACACACTTTGTTTTTGAAATTTGTTAATGATGAAGTATCATATGAGGGAGACAAAGGTAGTTGGACATTTGCCATCATTATGTGAAAATTACCAATCACGAGGTTTCGATTTGGTAAAACCCAAACCTTTTTCAAGTGCTAAAAACTAAATTACATCTACACAAACATGTTATAAAACTACGTTCTTAAACTAATAAACTTATCTACTTTAATAATTATCTACATTTTTACCTAGATCCTAGAATGGGGTACAAAAAATCAACGTATACTAAATATAAAATGTTAACAGGGTTAAATTAATATAACCAATTAGGCGCTGTCAAGGTCACGAAATCAACAAAAAAAGTTATAACACAATTAAAATTAATACTCAAATCAGACTGAAATAAGATTACATTAACTAATAATAAATATATGGTACCTGAAAAACACTATTCATTTAAAATAACATTCAACATGCACAAAAATGATACATATGACTCGGAAGGGGTGAGACTACTATTACAATTACATTTTACTATTATAATTACATTTAACCTGAAAAGACAACAATTATTAGGAATAAAACAATACAATAATCAAATATTACAAAAATGATGAAATCTTACAACCTGCAGTGACGATGGCGTCTAGACGTCCCAGGCACGAAGTGAGGATGATACAATCTAAATGCAGTGTCTACGAAGTTCCCTCCAAGGTGATAAAACACGGGGACAAGACAAACATACACACTACACTTCACAACAACCATACACAGACTGACAAGGTCAGGGACGTACGCTCCGAGATCGCCAAAAATGTGGTGACTCAGGTACGGGGATGGGGCCGTAGACTCATGGGGTGTTTAATTGTTGTAGGTGCAGGTGGTGTAGGATTCTGGTTAGATGATGTCATGAGTGTATTGAACTTTTTATCAAGTGTGTTTTTAAGTAAATTTTAAGTGTTTTATTCCTAATAATTGTTGTCTTTTCAGGTTAAAATGTAATTGTAATAGTAAAATGTAATTGTAATAGTAGTCTCAGCCCTTCCGAGTCATATATATCATTTTTGTGCTTGTTGAATGTTATTTTAAATTTATAGTGTTTTTCAGGTACCATATATTTATTATTAGTTAATGTAATCTTATTTCAGTCTGATTTGAATATTAATTTTAATTTTGTTATAACATTTTTTTGTTGATATCGTGACGTTGACAGCGCCTAATTGGTTATATTAATTTAACCCTGTTAACATTTTATATTTAGTATAAGTTGATTTTGTTGTACCCCATTCTAGGATCTAGGTAAAAATGTAGATAATTATTAAAGTAGATAAGTTTATTAGTTTAAGAACGTAGTTTTATAACATGTTTGTGTAGATGTAATTTAGTTTTTAGCACTTGAAAAAGGTTTGGGTTTTACCAAATCGAAACCTCGTGACTGGTAATTTTCGCGTAATTATAGCAAATGTCCAACTACCTTTGTCTCCCTCATATTTACACACTTGGTGAATCAAGAGCAATCGATTTGAGCAATGAGTAACACGGGATAAGCAATCTGCACATCAAGGTCATGCAGCAAGATGAAACTTGATTCGTAAAAAAACATTGTCAACTAGTGTAATACCTTTGATTATGTTATTACTTACAAATATATATTTATTTTAGAAGGAATTTTACCATTTATACGAAGCGTTCGACATCTCGAGCAAACTAGTAGTGAAATAGTGTTGGTATTGCCGTCAAAATTTAAGACTTCTGCGTCAAATCCCCTCCCCCCTCGCCCCTCTCACTGACTATCCAGCCCTTCCCCCTTCCACCTCCCCCTCTCCCCCTCTCACTGACTATTTAGCCCTTCCCCCTTCCACCTCTCCCCCTCTCACTGACTATCCAGCCATTCCCCCTTCCACCTCCCCCTCTCCCCTCTCACTGACTATCCAGCCCTTCCCCCTTCCACCTCCCCCCTCTCACTGGAGCTATCAACCTAACCTAACCTAACCTAAACCCTGTATTTGTATTTCTATTAACCCATATTTTTAAAAACCGTATTGATAATTACATTACTACATTTAAATACAGATTTCATATAGACTTAATGCTATATTCATGTGGTACCTAAGCTACGGTACGTTTGCGACTATGTAATGTATAGAGAACAAAGCCTTGCTCGATCGTAGCATACATGGCCTTATAAAACTTCTTTCAGAATAAATTGTATATACTTTATTACATATTTAGTTATGTGTAATAGCTTAGGGCATCCTATCAGGTTGTTTCAAATCATTATTAGTAATAAATGAGAATTATATGTTGACTTGTGTAAGGTTTGCTTAGCGTATCTAGGACAAACTAGATGATGTGGAACCCGAACCACTTGTTACTGACAAACTAGGACACTCTAGTGAGGTCCTACGATTAGCACTACTAGTGGTCAGCCGTACTATCTTAAACATTGTTTCTCTCTCTATACATGTAACCATTAACTACCAGACCTTTAGCTTACCAAACATATCATATTTAATCTTTAAGGTTCAACAATACCGAACCTACTTCACATAGCTTGATGATAAATAAAAGCAGCACTTGTGAACATAATATTGATTACTCGCTTCAGCTCAGGAGAGCGACCTTGAAACATGTCAGTTCTCACTTCCCCGTTGTTCTGTAGACACATGTTCTGAACCCATTTAGCATAAGTCTGTAGTTTAGATTGTTCTACAGGAAGTTTGTCTCGGGTGTTACGTGTAATATAGTAAAATACATAAACACTTAGTTTTACACAAGAAATCCACCAGTTTGATAGGAATTATTGTACTATATATCCTTTGTCTAGGCTTTATTGATTCTCCTTATATAACTCTAATTACAAGATTTTTTAAAGCTCTTTCCATGATTCTCATATCCAACAAATGTGTAGCTAAACCAACAACGAACGTACTAGGCTACTTTTTTATATCCGTAATTACAAGACCACACAACGAAAACATACATGAACATTGGCCGGTAGAATGTTAGTTAAAAAGCCCCTGAAGGAACGTCAACCTCCTCTACCATCTCAGGAGTCACTACTTTTGAGGCTCACTCATATTAACGTTTATATTTATCTAAGTTTTGGAAATGTTGAGTGATGTACCTCGGGTCGAGGCTCCCAACAGGCCTAGGCCAAATAAACCTGCTGGTACGGAGACCCCATCTAGCAATAATAAACGTGTCTCTCACTCTATGTTAGCACTAAGCAAGACAGGTTAGGTGACGCAAGAGTGTGGTTCAAGTTGAGGAAAGTGATTGGAAGGTTACACAGTTGATGCAATTGAAGAAATCAATCTTATCTATCATTTCAACCATTCATGGGTTACGGATCGTCAGGTCACTTCAGAGCCCACACATACAAATACTCGTACCGAACGAGGGCCCGGACTGCGACTCGAGGTCTTACGGAGGTTAATCCAGCCCCAAG
This sequence comes from Stictocephala bisonia, assembly GCA_035578905.1. NCBI lineage: Eukaryota > Metazoa > Arthropoda > Insecta > Hemiptera > Membracidae > Stictocephala > Stictocephala bisonia. The sequence goes on from JAQJVL010002033.1 coordinate 33,304, forward strand.
CTGCAGGACTGATTCAGGTCTTACGCGTTTTACGGCCGCCTTGGAAAACAGTCGGGCTTTTTTATTGAATTTGGGCCGCCCTCACCTCGATGGTACGGTGATTGCACTCTGTACTGGGTTACGGACCGTCAGACCGCCCCAGTAGTACACATCATGGAACTACAAATTACCGTAATATCACACATAGAAACGACAGGCTCATTTTGAATTTCTTCAAGAACACACAACAATGTTATTAATTAGGAAACAGGTACTTACATCCCATCCAATTACGTCACACCAAACAGTCTGCGGATAAAATTGTAACATTCAGAGCTAGACACACGTTTTTATTACTAGGAAAACCTACATTTATTGTTCATAACAAATACTTTTTGAAAACGGACTATTTTCAAGCTAAAGATTTACTATTTAAAACAAACTTTTTTTGTAAGTCTTTTATTGTTTAATATTTTTATATTTGTCTTTTATAGGGCTAACTCAGGTTATAGCAACACAGGTAAACCTGGGTTAACCTTACGTGGGGTTGATAAAATCCCGGTTAACACAACGTGGATAAATCACATAACGCCGCAATAATACTGCATACGCAGTGTTATTTTCTTCCATTTAAGATTGTAGATATGTCTTTTAGAGTTTATCATTCTTTAGACGTAATTGTCTCATCTATTTTTCTCCTCTTTATAATTGGTTGTCCATCTTTAGCCTCTTCCCGTTCACGTTTAATTCTATAGTGTCCATAAGCCAGTGTTTTTACTCCATCGTTTAATATGTACCACTTGTCATCGTAAGGTGAAAGTGACAATTTTGAAATATGTTGTGTATACAGTTGGTGACGGTCACTTCTAATGTTTAGAGCGGATGTTGTTTTTAAGACGTGATGAAAAAGACATTGTTTATATTGCTCATGTTTTAAGTCTTTCTTTATCACCACTCTAGACACACCTTTAGCAACTCGCTTTGACATCATTTCCTCCATATTCTCGTCTGAGGCTTCTTTGAAGTCCTCCTCTTTTGATTTAAGAACAGAGTAACATTTAGCTCTAAGGCCAACGATCTCGACTGGTGGTTTTCCATTCATTTCATCCTTAAATTTTCCTAGTTTCTTTTTGTTGTTCAAACTGTAACATGGATGTTCCTCAGGATAATCTGATGTATCAAATAGGTCAAGATCATTTCTCATATCTTCGTAGATGTTTGCTGTTGTAATATGATAAAACAGACTGTCAGTATCTGTCATGCATAATTTTACGTTTGCACCATATTTCTTTACTGTCCAATTATAATGGAAATCGTACATTGTGAGTTTACTGATGTCCAGTACAGTTAGGCCTACGTAAATTGGCTTGTTTAGCAATATACTTTGTTTCTTTAAGGTCAATCCGACAAGGTCTTCATTGTAAGCAAAGAAATTTGTTAATCTGGGACTTGCAGTCCACTTTAGCAATTGATTTTCATTATTGACCAGTTTAAAGTCCATCCGAGATCTTACATTTTCCAAACTCTTCCCATATTCCCATTATTCATTAGTTTGAAAAAATCCCTTTCAAAATTATTTTTGGCGCATTTTCTTTTTTCCGTATTAAAGTTGATGAAAGGTGCAAGCCATGTACTCTGTTTAAATGCAAGAATCCTATGTACTTTCTTTAGTTGAAGGCCTAAGTCAAGATACAGTTTGAGGTTTCTGTAATGCAAAATGTATTTCTCCTTATCTTCCAATGTGGTTAAAAGTTTATGTACTTTAGCTGGCTTATGGTTGAGTTCATCCAGTAACAATTTAGAATACGGTGACAGCATATTTTCTGTCACTACTTTTCGTTCTGGAGCTAATGGATAATCAGAATGGAGATCATGTAGGTGTTGAGGATAGTGGAGATCCACTTCTAAAATATATCCCATATCTGCATTATCTGGTATATCTATAATATTTAATTTATCAATTTCTTGGGGCTCTAACCACTTAAATTCAGAATGAGGGAGCGGCTCACTTAAGGCCTTTCCATAAAGATTGTTTGAATCGAGATAAAGGAGATAATTAGTCGGTTTTGATGAGTCAAAGTCAGGTAGGTAAGGGTTGTTTGCTTTGGCGAATCTATGTGGAATCATTGCAACACCACCTCTAACACCATTCTCAATAAATAGATGTTGATTTATATCTGTTAACAATTCAAGGCTTACATTCGTCATCTTTAACATTGAGTTCCATGCGAGACCAGGAGCAGAATATACATTACAGGGATCAATTTCATAATATTGGAGGCTCATGTTTCGGAAATTTTCAAAAACATCAGCCAATAGGAGAACATCTGTCATAAGATACAGATCATGGTAGTCTTTCATAGTAGTCATATGGAAGCTATCCCAAACAAGTTGGGCATGTACATAGTCTTTATCACTAATTGATGTTTGGGTCAAGACATTATAAAATGCTTCTTTGGAAGGAAGTTGTGTCTCTGAAAGTTTGGATGTCTCAGTCAACCAATTGTATGGAAATACACCTTTACGGATCAGAAGATGTTGATTAGATTCAATGCATTGATGGAGAATTGGAAATTTAGTTGAGCCTTCTGGAGCAAGGTTACTAATAAGAGTGTCAAGTGAAGCATTCAGAAATTGAAGGGAGTCAAGAAAACGAAGAGACTCTAGTGTTACGGATATATAACGCTCACTAGTAGTTGCGATGCAAGATATCTTTTCCTTTTTAAATTTACCAAAGCCTTGGATTAAGTGATGGCAATCGTAACCTCTCAGGTTGTGAAAAAATACAGGGATATGCTGAGGGACTTTGTATTGCAAATTGCAATCATTGTGAGCAGCTCCAATATATTTTCCATTAATGTGGTTGTGGTTTCTAACCTTATCTTCCCCAAGTGGTTTCTTACATAAATGACAGTCAGTAGCATTTTCAAAGTTTACATTGTCCTCATGTGTCATTACCATCGGTACGTTATTTTTCAGTATTGGTACCAAAAGTTTAGCTTCTTCGATCAGTTTGTTGAGGAACGTATCAATGACGTTTGGACCTGTATACACTACTGGTGGTTTTATAGCTTTTCCATCATTGTCAATAATTACGTAGCAAAAGCCTGATGGAATGTGCTTTGATACGTTTGTGGTGTGGGATGTTCCTGGATCGTTCAAAGATGTGTCTATAGGCACAATGTAGGACTCGAAGTCGCAATATATTGTAAAGGGGACTTTATGACATAGCGTGTAGTTTGAAAAGTACATCAACTTGTCATTCTCATTGGGCAGTTTGGTCTTTTGAACACCATGAGGAGTACATAAGGGTTCATGCTCAGTTAACAGCTCATTTGATGAAAAGCGGTGGAGGCAATAATTACAGTAATAAGTCGTATTTTCATGTTTTGTCAGATGTGAGAGAAGGCGGGACATGTTGGTAATCAAACAATAATGTTGTTTACCCTCTGTATTTGATAGGAGTAAAAGATTAACATGTGTCTCCCTATTTTCTCCTTTGTTATTCTAGTTGGATATAGCTCACCATTTTCATAAGCAAAGATATTGATGGAAATTGTTTGGTTGAGCTTCTCAAACTTATCGATTTGTGTTAGATCAAAGACTGGATAATTGATACCTGTCATATTAATTTCATGCTCAAATTGTTTGAAATAATTTACTCTGTTGTTTTGATGTGTATCTGGATGAATTTGTGCCAAGACTGACCACATAAAACATTTTTGATCATTATTCTTAATATTCAAAACTCCTTTCTTAGGATGAGCAAGAATTTTAGGTGTTGGTATGTATGTTGATCTACAGATTTCCCCAGGAGTACAGTTTGGTACGTGTTTTTGTAACAATTCTTTAGTTGGAAATGACTGAATACAATAGTTGCAAAAATGTACTTTCTTGTGATCTTTGGTTGGACGTGGTAAAATCTTGGAAAGGTCAGAAAGCAAGCAGTAATGTGTGTTCTCTTCTTCATTCAATATCAACAAATTAACATGCTTGCGATTTTTCAGTGTAGTCGCTCTTATGACATGTATTTCCCCATTTTCGTACCCAAAAACATTTATAGACAGAGATGGATTATTTTCTTCAAAGAGATCTAAATCTGTAATCTTAACTGGGTATTCAATGCCTGACATGTTGATTTCCTGCTCAAAATGTTTGTAGTACTGCACTCTGTAATTTTTATTCCCGTCATGACCATGTAGTGCACACAAAACAGACCAAAGAAAACATTTATTGTCTGTGTTTTTAATATTAATTATTCCTTTAGTAACTACCAAACTTTTAGGGGTGGGTATGTAAGAAGCTGCTACAAGGGGTTTGTACTTTACCATACATAAGTCTATCTGTTCAACATTGTTTAGTTGCCAACCACTTCCATCTCTGATATACTTTGTCATACTCTCCAGTATCTTATCAAGGGCTTCCATAAATTGCTTATCTAGATCATCAGATGACAACAAAGCCCTAGTTTTACCGTGGAAGGTAGGGGATGAGTAAATTTCAGAATTGTTTATAGTTTTGAAAAAGATTACACGAACAGCAATGTACCATTTAAGGCTTCTCATTTTACCCAATTGGGACCTAATTTCGTCGAGAATATTGTTTTTCTTATCAGTTAGAGCACTCAAAACATCATTGTAATCGGTGGAATACTTTTTGCATACTTTTTTGTATGAGACATTTAAAAGATTACCATTTAGAGCACTTGTGGTAGTCATCTTAACAGAACTTATGTAATGCTGACACAAAGACAAGCAAAGTACAAATGATACTTTTAAAAGGTGTCCTATATATATACGTTTAAGAGAACAGTAGCTTTGGAAAGTTACTACGTTAATTAAGTAAACACTTAACAATCACAAGTTAATTTTTAACCAACTTGTCACTTTGACAGTCAAATAAAGACTAAGATTTTTTTTTCTAAGTACTCTATATAAGTAATCTTGTGAAAAACCGTAAAGAGAACGGTAGCTTGATGAAAAGTAACACGTTAACCAAGTAAATTCTCTACTACTAATGGAAAATTCCCGATATCCTATCACTTTAACAGTCAAACAAAGACTTTGATTTTTTATCTAAGTACTCTATATAAGTAATCTTGTGAAAAACCGTAAAGAGAACGGTAGTTTGATGAAAAGTAATACGTTAACCAAGTAAATTCTCTACTACTAATGGAAAATTCCCGATATCCTATCACTTTAACAGTCAAATAAAGACTATGACTTTTTATCTAAATACTGTATATAAGTAATCTTGTGGAAAACCGTAAAGAGAACGGTAACTTAATGAAAAGTCTTAATTTGTAACAATATGCTATTACCTAATCGCTATGCTAATAGTTTAGATAACAATTATTATTATTATAAAAATAGTTGACACGAACCTCTAAAAGCAAAAATAAACTGCAGGCTAATAACCCAAAGATGAATATTAAAATATACAAGAGTGATTTTAAAAAAATATAACAAAACAAGTTTCAACTTTAAAAGCCGTTTAAATGTTAAATCAATTTATATCTGGTATGTGGTAATGTTAAATCAATATATGTGGTAATGATTTATAATACACAACTTGAAATGATTTATAATATATATATTTCGAAATAAATTCATTGAAACTAAAAAGTATTGAAATTAAATCAGATTGTTAGAAGCAATTAAAAAACTTAGACAAAATATTTAATGTTAATTAAAGTAAACCAAGTGTGTGTTACTAATGGCTTTTCTATCAGGAAAAACTTATTAATTTAATTCCAAAAACAAAATGTATGTAAATACAATTGAAACGTAATATAGAAACTATAAAGACAGAAATAATATTTACTTAAAGAAGTTATGTAAAGTATTGTAAAAGTACAACAAAATACTATAGACTCAACAGCAAATTAAGACAATGTATATGCGATAATTTACTATGATCAATTTAATGAAGATAGTACTTACCACCTGAATGTCTGAAATATCAGTCAGTATTTTCCAGCTTTAATTTTAAAGTTAGGAGAAACCTTGAAAAAACTGTTTAACTAGTTGCAAAAATAAGTAATACTTTAAGAGTTACATACCAAATTGTATCAAGTCATTCTTGAACAAAACATTTATTAAAATGTTTTCTACACAACTCAACCGTTGCTCTCCAAACAATAGTACGAGCTAATCTTACGTTATCTCGCCAATGACCATTTGCATATCTTAAGTGACTCAGTTAATCTTTGCACTGCTACCATTAAACAAAAATCGATATTTCTAAACTGTTTTTCTTCATTGATGCTATTGAAATAAAAATATATCATGTCCCATATTACGTTCCGATTTTTTGGTTGCATTCAAATGATATAAATACTAAAATATGGTTAAAAATTTATGAAAATAAATATATAAACGGGATATGTCAGTTTTTAATAGTACTTTAAATTTTGAAAACAGTGTTTCTGACTGAGGAAGGAGAAAAACTTATGGCTGGAATTTCATGCCTTTATTATCATGAAAATTAAAATGGTTCAAGAAGTACATAAAATATACATTGCAGGATATGCGCATTAATACTAGACCATTGTTTTCATATTTAAATTAAAGCTTCAAATTTACCAAACCTCCAGAGAAAAAAAATCTTTGCAAGTACATATCATATGGAAAAGTATATATTTGCTGTGTTCATTTTATTTACAATTTAATGATCATGTAAAAGAAAATATATAAGTTAACTCTAAATATTATTTCTGCCTTAATAAGATTATTGTGCTACTTATTTTTAAATACTTTCCAAAACACATAAATAGATAACAATGGAAATACAGTTAAAAGACAACAAATATCAAAAATTGAATAAAATAACTTATTTTTTATTGAATAAAAAATAATAAAATAAACCTACCTTTTTCTGTGTTCATTGCTTTTAAACCTAACTTTCTCTCGTATTTTTTAGTTGAAAAGCAGAATTTTTGGAAACAATTTAGGTCTTTAGCTATATTAAACCTATCTTATAGTGTAATAATGTTATTTTAAAACATGATTATATGAAGCAAAAGTGTTTTTATGGTGAATGGGTAGTTCTCTAGGAGTTTTGTCTGTAGGATGAGTGGTGGGTGTAGGGTGTGTCCTAAGGAATCGTGTGTGTAGAGATAGGTGGATTAAGAGTCATGTGTTGAATATCACAGGTTTTATGTAATGTTCAAAAAATTATTTCAATCCTAGGTATCAGCCAATTGGTCCTTAGAAATATAAATGTTTATGTTATTACATTAATACTATTATAAACGTGTCAAATTTAAGTGTATATTTATGTAGTGAAACTGTGTTTAAATTTAAACTTTTTACAGTAAACTAAAGAAAATTCTTAAAAATAACTTTTGTAGGATTTACAAGATTTTTGGAACCATTCCTTGAAAATCATTAGTTCTGTATTGTATATTATAATACCGTACATTAATAATAAAAATATAACATTAATGTTTAAACTAGCTCAAAATATATAAATTTATATAATTCGTACATTTCACTAATTTATCAGCATATGTTAAAATGCAGACATAATAAGTGAAAGATAATACTACAAAATATTTACGATAAATCATGATAATGTAAATTAACTCGTTAATATAATGCTTATGGTCTACTCTCTAATAAAATTCACAAAGTCAATTTGTATATTTTATTTGATTTGAAGGGAAAATTAAATATATTTTATTTAATTATTCATTACAAGACATTGTAGAGATATGGCTGAATATGAGTAGTGTAGGAGTGCACTGAATTTACATAAACGATAGTAGTAATTGTTATTAACTAATATTGTCTTCCTTAAAAAGACTTGTCCATTATTCACCCAATAGCCAGGGTAACTAATAGATCTACAGCTTTACTTGGAATCTGAACCACGTAGTATTGGTCTGATAGATAATAGAACATAATTCTCTTAACAAATTTAACAAAGTTATTTTATTCAATTTTTGATATTTGTTGTCTTTTAACTGTATTTCCATTGTTATCTATTTATGTGTTTTGGAAAGTATTTAAAAATAAGTAGCACAATAATCTTATTAAGGCAGAAATAATATTTAGAGTTAACTTATATATTTTCTTTTACATGATCATTAAATTGTAAATAAAATGAACACAGCAAATATATACTTTTCCATATGATATGTACTTGCAAAGATTTTTTTTCTCTGGAGGTTTGGTAAATTTGAAGCTTTAATTTAAATATGAAAACAATGGTCTAGTATTAATGCGCATATCCTGCAATGTATATTTTATGTACTTCTTGAACCATTTTAATTTTCATGATAATAAAGGCATGAAATTCCAGCCATAAGTTTTTCTCCTTCCTCAGTCAGAAACACTGTTTTCAAAATTTAAAGTACTATTAAAAACTGACATATCCCGTTTATATATTTATTTTCATAAATTTTTAACCATATTTTAGTATTTATATCATTTGAATGCAACCAAAAAATCGGAACGTAATATGGGACATGATATATTTTTATTTCAATAGCATCAATGAAGAAAAACAGTTTAGAAATATCGATTTTTGTTTAATGGTAGCAGTGCAAAGATTAACTGAGTCACTTAAGATATGCAAATGGTCATTGGCGAGATAACGTAAGATTAGCTCGTACTATTGTTTGGAGAGCAACGGTTGAGTTGTGTAGAAAACATTTTAATAAATGTTTTGCTCAAGAATGACTTGATACAATTTGGTATGTAACTCTTAAAGTATTACTTATTTTTGCAACTAGTTAAACAGTTTTTTCAAGGTTTCTCCTAACTTTAAAATTAAAGCTGGAAAATACTGACTGATATTTCAGACATTCAGGTGGTAAGTACTATCTTCATTAAATTGATCATAGTAAATTATCGCATATACATTGTCTTAATTTGCTGTTGAGTCTATAGTATTTTGTTGTACTTTTACAATACTTTACATAACTTCTTTAAGTAAATATTATTTCTGTCTTTATAGTTTCTATATTACGTTTCAATTGTATTTACATACATTTTGTTTTTGGAATTAAATTAATAAGTTTTTCCTGATAGAAAAGCCATTAGTAACACACACTTGGTTTACTTTAATTAACATTAAATATTTTGTCTAAGTTTTTTAATTGCTTCTAACAATCTGATTTAATTTCAATACTTTTTAGTTTCAATGAATTTATTTCGAAATATATATATTATAAATCATTTCAAGTTGTGTATTATAAATCATTACCACATATATTGATTTAACATTACCACATACCAGATATAAATTGATTTAACATTTAAACGGCTTTTAAAGTTGAAACTTGTTTTGTTATATTTTTTTAAAATCACTCTTGTATATTTTAATATTCATCTTTGGGTTATTAGCCTGCAGTTTATTTTTGCTTTTAGAGGTTCGTGTCAACTATTTTTATAATAATAATAATTGTTATCTAAACTATTAGCATAGCGATTAGGTAATAGCATATTGTTACAAATTAAGACTTTTCATTAAGTTACCGTTCTCTTTACGGTTTTCCACAAGATTACTTATATACAGTATTTAGATAAAAAGTCATAGTCTTTATTTGACTGTTAAAGTGATAGGATATCGGGAATTTTCCATTAGTAGTAGAGAATTTACTTGGTTAACGTATTACTTTTCATCAAACTACCGTTCTCTTTACGGTTTTTCACAAGATTACTTATATAGAGTACTTAGATAAAAAATCAAAGTCTTTGTTTGACTGTTAAAGTGATAGGATATCGGGAATTTTCCATTAGTAGTAGAGAATTTACTTGGTTAACGTGTTACTTTTCATCAAGCTACCGTTCTCTTTACGGTTTTTCACAAGATTACTTATATAGAGTACTTAGAAAAAAAAATCTTAGTCTTTATTTGACTGTCAAAGTGACAAGTTGGTTAAAAATTAACTTGTGATTGTTAAGTGTTTACTTAATTAACGTAGTAACTTTCCAAAGCTACTGTTCTCTTAAACGTATATATATAGGACACCTTTTAAAAGTATCATTTGTACTTTGCTTGTCTTTGTGTCAGCATTACATAAGTTCTGTTAAGATGACTACCACAAGTGCTCTAAATGGTAATCTTTTAAATGTCTCATACAAAAAAGTATGCAAAAAGTATTCCACCGATTACAATGATGTTTTGAGTGCTCTAACTGATAAGAAAAACAATATTCTCGACGAAATTAGGTCCCAATTGGGTAAAATGAGAAGCCTTAAATGGTACATTGCTGTTCGTGTAATCTTTTTCAAAACTATAAACAATTCTGAAATTTACTCATCCCCTACCTTCCACGGTAAAACTAGGGCTTTGTTGTCATCTGATGATCTAGATAAGCAATTTATGGAAGCCCTTGATAAGATACTGGAGAGTATGACAAAGTATATCAGAGATGGAAGTGGTTGGCAACTAAACAATGTTGAACAGATAGACTTATGTATGGTAAAGTACAAACCCCTTGTAGCAGCTTCTTACATACCCACCCCTAAAAGTTTGGTAGTTACTAAAGGAATAATTAATATTAAAAACACAGACAATAAATGTTTTCTTTGGTCTGTTTTGTGTGCACTACATGGTCATGACGGGAATAAAAATTACAGAGTGCAGTACTACAAACATTTTGAGCAGGAAATCAACATGTCAGGCATTGAATACCCAGTTAAGATTACAGATTTAGATCTCTTTGAAGAAAATAATCCATCTCTGTCTATAAATGTTTTTGGGTACGAAAATGGGGAAATACATGTCATAAGAGCGACTACACTGAAAAATCGCAAGCATGTTAATTTGTTGATATTGAATGAAGAAGAGAACACACATTACTGCTTGCTTTCTGACCTTTCCAAGATTTTACCACGTCCAACCAAAGATCACAAGAAAGTACATTTTTGCAACTATTGTATTCAGTCATTTCCAACTAAAGAATTGTTACAAAAACACGTACCAAACTGTACTCCTGGGGAAATCTGTAGATCAACATACATACCAACACCTAAAATTCTTGCTCATCCTAAGAAAGGAGTTTTGAATATTAAGAATAATGATCAAAAATGTTTTATGTGGTCAGTCTTGGCACAAATTCATCCAGATACACATCAAAACAACAGAGTAAATTATTTCAAACAATTTGAGCATGAAATTAATATGACAGGTATCAATTATCCAGTCTTTGATCTAACACAAATCGATAAGTTTGAGAAGCTCAACCAAACAATTTCCATCAATATCTTTGCTTATGAAAATGGTGAGCTATATCCAACTAGAATAACAAAGGAGAAAATAGGGAGACACATGTTAATCTTTTACTCCTATCAAATACAGAGGGTAAACAACATTATTGTTTGATTACCAACATGTCCCGCCTTCTCTCACATCTGACAAAACATGAAAATACGACTTATTACTGTAATTATTGCCTCCACCGCTTTTCATCAAATGAGCTGTTAACTGAGCATGAACCCTTATGTACTCCTCATGGTGTTCAAAAGACCAAACTGCCCAATGAGAATGACAAGTTGATGTACTTTTCAAACTACACGCTATGTCATAAAGTCCCCTTTACAATATATTGCGACTTCGAGTCCTACATTGTGCCTATAGACACATCTTTGAACGATCCAGGAACATCCCACACCACAAACGTATCAAAGCACATTCCATCAGGCTTTTGCTACGTAATTATTGACAATGATGGAAAAGCTATAAAACCACCAGTAGTGTATACAGGTCCAAACGTCATTGATACGTTCCTCAACAAACTGATCGAAGAAGCTAAACTTTTGGTACCAATACTGAAAAATAACGTACCGATGGTAATGACACATGAGGACAATGTAAACTTTGAAAATGCTACTGACTGTCATTTATGTAAGAAACCACTTGGGGAAGATAAGGTTAGAAACCACAACCACATTAATGGAAAATATATTGGAGCTGCTCACAATGATTGCAATTTGCAATACAAAGTCCCTCAGCATATCCCTGTATTTTTTCACAACCTGAGAGGTTACGATTGCCATCACTTAATCCAAGGCTTTGGTAAATTTAAAAAGGAAAAGATATCTTGCATCGCAACTACTAGTGAGCGTTATATATCCGTAACACTAGAGTCTCTTCGTTTTCTTGACTCCCTTCAATTTCTGAATGCTTCACTTGACACTCTTGTTAGTAACCTTGCTCCAGAAGGCTCAACTAAATTTCCAATTCTCCATCAATGCATTGAATCTAATCAACATCTTCTGATCCGTAAAGGTGTATTTCCATACAATTGGTTGACTGAGACATCCAAACTTTCAGAGACACAACTTCCTTCCAAAGAAGCATTTTATAATGTCTTGACCCAAACATCCATTAGTGATAAAGACTATGTACATGCCCAACTTGTTTGGGATAGCTTCCATATGACTACTATGAAAGACTACCATGATCTGTATCTTATGACAGATGTTCTCCTATTGGCTGATGTTTTTGAAAATTTCCGAAACATGAGCCTCCAATATTATGAAATTGATCCCTGTAATGTATATTCTGCTCCTGGTCTCGCATGGAACTCAATGTTAAAGATGACGAATGTAAGCCTTGAATTGTTAACAGATATAAATCAACATCTATTTATTGAGAATGGTGTTAGAGGTGGTGTTGCAATGATTCCACATAGATTCGCCAAAGCAAACAACCCTTACCTACCTGACTTTGACTCATCAAAACCGACTAATTATCTCCTTTATCTCGATTCAAACAATCTTTATGGAAAGGCCTTAAGTGAGCCGCTCCCTCATTCTGAATTTAAGTGGTTAGAGCCCCAAGAAATTGATAAATTAAATATTATAGATATACCAGATAATGCAGATATGGGATATATTTTAGAAGTGGATCTCCACTATCCTCAACACCTACATGATCTCCATTCTGATTATCCATTAGCTCCAGAACGAAAAGTAGTGACAGAAAATATGCTGTCACCGTATTCTAAATTGTTACTGGATGAACTCAACCATAAGCCAGCTAAAGTACATAAACTTTTAACCACATTGGAAGATAAGGAGAAATACATTTTGCATTACAGAAACCTCAAACTGTACCTTGACTTAGGCCTTCAACTAAAGAAAGTACATAGGATTCTTGCATTTAAACAGAGTACATGGCTTGCACCTTTCATCAACTTTAATACGGAAAAAAGAAAATGCGCCAAAAATAATTTTGAAAGGGATTTTTTCAAACTAATGAATAATGGGAATATGGGAAGAGTTTGGAAAATGTAAGATCTCGGATGGACTTTAAACTGGTCAATAATGAAAAGCAATTGCTAAAGTGGACTGCAAGTCCCAGATTAACAAATTTCTTTGCTTACAATGAAGACCTTGTCGGATTGACCTTAAAGAAACAAAGTATATTGCTAAACAAGCCAATTTACGTAGGCCTAACTGTACTGGACATCAGTAAACTCACAATGTACGATTTTCATTATAATTGGACAGTAAAGAAATATGGTGCAAACGTAAAATTATGCATGACAGATACTGACAGTCTGTTTTATCATATTACAACAGCAAACATCTACGAAGATATGAGAAATGATCTTGACCTAATTTATACATCAGATTATCCTGAGGAACATCCATGTTACAGTTTGAACAACAAAAAGAAACTAGGAAAATTTAAGGATGAAATGAATGGAAAACCACCAGTAGAGATCGTTGGCCTTAGAGCTAAATGTTACTCTGTTCTTAAATCAAAAGAGGAGGACTTCAAAGAAGCCTCAGACGAGAATATGGAGGAAATGATGTCAAAGCGAGTTGCTAAAGGTGTGTCTAGAGTGGTGATAAAGAAAGACTTAAAACATGAGCAATATAAACAATGTCTTTTTCATCACGTCTTAAAAACAACATCCGCTCTAAACATTAGAAGTGACCGTCACCAACTGTATACACAACATATTTCAAAATTGTCACTTTCACCTTACGATGACAAGCGGTACATATTAAACGATGGAGTAAAAACACTGGCTTATGGACACTATAGAATTAAACGTGAACGGGAAGAGGCTAAAGATGGACAACCAATTATAAAGAGGAGAAAAATAGATGAGACAATTACGTCTAAAGAATGATAAACTCTAAAAGACATATCTACAATCTTAAATGGAAGAAAATAACACTGCGTATGCAGTATTATTGCGGCGTTATATGATTTATCCACGTTGTGTTAACCGGGATTTTATCAACCCCACGTAAGGTTAACCCAGGTTTACCTGTGTTGCTATAACCTGAGTTAGCCCTATAAAAGACAAATATAAAAATATTAAACAATAAAAGACTTACAAAAAAAGTTTGTTTTAAATAGTAAATCTTTAGCTTGAAAATAGTCCGTTTTCAAAAAGTATTTGTTATGAACAATAAATGTAGGTTTTCCTAGTAATAAAAACGTGTGTCTAGCTCTGAATGTTACAATTTTATCCGCAGACTGTTTGGTGTGACGTAATTGGATGGGATGTAAGTACCTGTTTCCTAATTAATAACATTGTTGTGTGTTCTTGAAGAAATTCAAAATGAGCCTGTCGTTTCTATGTGTGATATTACGGTAATTTGTAGTTCCATGATGTGTACTACTGGGGCGGTCTGACGGTCCGTAACCCAGTACAGAGTGCAATCACCGTACCATCGAGGTGAGGGCGGCCCAAATTCAATAAAAAAGCCCGACTGTTTTCCAAGGCGGCCGTAAAACGCGTAAGACCTGAATCAGTCCTGCAGCTTGGGGCTGGATTAACCTCCGTAAGACCTCGAGTCGCAGTCCGGGCCCTCGTTCGGTACGAGTATTTGTATGTGTGGGCTCTGAAGTGACCTGACGATCCGTAACCCATGAATGGTTGAAATGATAGATAAGATTGATTTCTTCAATTGCATCAACTGTGTAACCTTCCAATCACTTTCCTCAACTTGAACCACACTCTTGCGTCACCTAACCTGTCTTGCTTAGTGCTAACATAGAGTGAGAGACACGTTTATTATTGCTAGATGGGGTCTCCGTACCAGCAGGTTTATTTGGCCTAGGCCTGTTGGGAGCCTCGACCCGAAGTACATCACTCAACATTTCCAAAACTTAGATAAATATAAACGTTAATATGAGTGAGCCTCAAAAGTAGTGACTCCTGAGATGGTAGAGGAGGTTGACGTTCCTTCAGGGGCTTTTTAACTAACATTCTACCGGCCAATGTTCATGTATGTTTTCGTTGTGTGGTCTTGTAATTACGGATATAAAAAAGTAGCCTAGTACGTTCGTTGTTGGTTTAGCTACACATTTGTTGGATATGAGAATCATGGAAAGAGCTTTAAAAAATCTTGTAATTAGAGTTATATAAGGAGAATCAATAAAGCCTAGACAAAGGATATATAGTACAATAATTCCTATCAAACTGGTGGATTTCTTGTGTAAAACTAAGTGTTTATGTATTTTACTATATTACACGTAACACCCGAGACAAACTTCCTGTAGAACAATCTAAACTACAGACTTATGCTAAATGGGTTCAGAACATGTGTCTACAGAAAAACGGGGAAGTGAGAACTGACATGTTTCAAGGTCGCTCTCCTGAGCTGAAGCGAGTAATCAATATTATGTTCACAAGTGCTGCTTTTATTTATCATCAAGCTATGTGAAGTAGGTTTGGTATTGTTGAACCTTAAAGATTAAATATGATATGTTTGGTAAGCTAAAGGTCTGGTAGTTAATGGTTACATGTATAGAGGGAGAAACAATGTTTAAGATAGTACGACTGAGCACTAGTAGTGCTAATCGTAGGACCTCACGAGAGTGTCCTAGTTTGTCAGTAACAAGTGGTTCGGGTTCCACATCATCTAGTTTGTCCTAGATACGCTAAGCAAACCTTACACAAGTCAACATATAATTCTCATTTATTACTAATAATGATTTGAAACAACCTGATAGGATGCCCTAAGCTATTACACATAACTAAATATGTAATAAAGTATATACAATTTATTCTGAAAGAAGTTTTATAAGGCCATGTATGCTACGATCGAGCAAGGCTTTGTTCTCTATACATTACATAGTCGCAAACGTACCGTAGCTTAGGTACCACATGAATATAGCATTAAGTCTATATGAAATCTGTATTTAAATGTAGTAATGTAATTATCAATACGGTTTTTAAAAATATGGGTTAATAGAAATACAAATACAGGGTTTAGGTTAGGTTAGGTTAGGTTGATAGCTCCAGTGAGAGGGGGGAGGTGGAAGGGGGAAGGGCTGGATAGTCAGTGAGAGGGGAGAGGGGGGAGGTGGAAGGGGGAAGGGCTGGATAGTCATTGAGAGGGGGAGAGGGGGAGAGGGGGGAGGTGGAAGGGGGAAGGGCTGGATAGTCAGTGAGAGGGGGAGAGGGGGAGAGGGGGGAGGTGGAAGGGGGAAGGGCTGGATAGTCAGTGAGAGGGGCGAGGGGGGAGGGGATTTGACGCAGAAGTCTTAAATTTTGACGGCAATACCAACACTATTTCACTACTCAAACTAAAAACAAAAACTGTGTAGTTTGGTTTCCTACCAACTCCTTGTTATTTGACAAAAGTATATTTACATTAGAAAATTTAAATATACTATTCTTAATTAACAAACACTCTAAATGTTGGTAACAATGTATATAAATTGATCTTACAACTTATAGTAAATTTAACTACGGTATTTAAGTCCACTTCTCTAAGTGGAGATGACCCTTGATCATTCGATATTTTACACAATTACAATGTTAACTCACTTAGTATAAAGTTTTTTCAAAGCTTTAGCTCGACTAAAAATGAAAAAAAAACTCACATAAGCTAGCACACCTCTAATATATATACTTTTATTTAAACATTTTCATCACGGAAGGGAGGGTGGAAAAAATATGGAAACGCTTTTACAACAACGTTATTTGTTTCCATAGATAATTTTAATAATTTAATTTTTACATAATAAGTGTTTCCATAAAGTATAGTGTTTCATCAGAATAATTAACTTCAAACCGTTAAATAGCGGAGAAATAATATTATTCAAATTAGTTACTTAAAATTTCAAATGACCGCTACCCTGGAAAGGATAAACCTTTCAAAGTCCGGTTTGTGGCAGTTATTTTCTCTTGAATATACTTTTATTTGATACCAAACTCGACCTACGCTTATTTTGAAGATTTTCGTTAAACTCCTCATGGGCCGTCCCCCTGAAAAGATAAAATGTTGTTAATGGTGTCAGAAAGTGTTATTTGTAATCATAATGATGTACAAGATTTCACTTTTACCAGTGATGTCATACAACAGTTGTGAAAGCGTTTCCATATCTTTTATCATCTTGTATATGCACTACACACAGATCATATTTACTTGATATCTACCAGGTTTCTGAGGTGATTCCTCTTTTCTCCGAAGTGTTATAG
Source organism: Stictocephala bisonia (assembly GCA_035578905.1). NCBI lineage: Eukaryota > Metazoa > Arthropoda > Insecta > Hemiptera > Membracidae > Stictocephala > Stictocephala bisonia. Next base: position 50,690 of record JAQJVL010002033.1, read on the forward strand.
GTAGAAACCCTATGGCCGTGCCTAAAATGTATGCTGGGGCTAAAATAGAAAGACTAGCTAGAGAGACCCATATAGATCCTTCACCGCACATTGTTTGAAAGGTAATATCTAAAATGCGGTCTGCTGACACATGTCCAACAATGTGTTTGAACAATATCAATTTTAACTGATGGAATTGTGTTGACCCAACAGAATATTGTGGTCTTTGGTTTAGACAAATGGATCATTATCGATTCATATGGCTACAAAAATGCATCGATTTAATTGATGAAATCACTCCAGGCAATTAAGTTTATATTGACTAAGCCTTTAGGACATATCTAAACATATTATATTAGGTAAATTGTTGGAGACATACTGTTCATTCATCATTCCTACTGTATTTCATAAATATTCCATACAGTTTTATTATTAATACCGTAGCTCTAGGCATATTGTTGAAACCAGTCAGGAAGAACGGTCCCTGCAAATATATATATAATATATACAGGGTGTTCAGCTTCAACGGTCGCATATTTAAGAGGATTGTTTCTCAGGTCAATAAAAGCAAATAATTCCATATAACATGTGTCCTATTTCGATTCGTTTTCTGTCTGTGTATATGTATGTGTTTTTTTAAACATTTGAATATATTTAAAACCGTTTGACATACAATGTTGAATTTTCGTATGAAAGTTGATCTTAATAAGACACATTTCACCCAACATTTCCCGAAAATTTTAGGACACAATATTTGTAGACTACTTTATGCCAAAGTCAACGGTATGACAATTTAAATGATCAGTTTGTAAATAACACAGAGAAAACTTATTTTTTTAAATTGAAACTAGTATTATGTTAGGACTATTTACCTAAATAACAATGCTTTAAGTGACAAAAAAGAAGTTTTTCTGTTATTTACAAACAGATCGTTTAAATTGTCACACCGTTGAGTTTGGCATAAAGTAGTCTACAGACATTGTGTCCAAAAATGTTTGGGTAAACTGTGTAGTTTTATTTTTATATTTTACTTTTAATGTTTTATACAGCCACCATTTTGAAGTTGATGATAATAGACATTCAGCCTTTTTACATGAAATGTGTCTTTAAGATCAACTTTCATACGACAATTTAGTTTTGAACGTCATACGGTTTTTGAGATATTCAAAGGTTTGTGAAAAATACATACAGACACACAGACAGAAAATGACTCGAGACAGGACACATGTTATACGGCATTAGTTGCTTGTATTGACCTGACAAACAATCCTCCAAAATATGCGAAAATCGGTGCTGGACACTCTGTATACATAAATTTTCTACTATTAAGGCAAATCTATACAGAACTCGAATATTTTGTTATGCCAAATTGTTGAAATTGTAAGTTGTCATATTGAAATGAAGAGGCGCTGTCAATTAATAATGAATTGGTTAAAAGGCTGAAAAAAATCAATAAATATTTATATTTTAAAAGACTCAAGTTAAAAATCAACACAACAAGTACAATAAACAGTTTATCACAATAATGTGATGAAAGGCCCATCTCAGTCGCAGCAAATCACGAAAGTTGGAATTAGTTTTGTGAAGAACCAATGAAACCCTCGACCAACAAGAAATATAACAACATTTAAAAGTTTAAATGACCTCTTGCTGGCTCATCGGGTTCTTACTTTTATTGAAATAAAAGAAAATTATTTTGTTATCGTGTTACTATATCTCCATAAGCTAAATAAATAAATCCTGGGCATAAAGTTATTTTTAATTTAACTGCACAATAGTAGGTAAAAAATCAGCCGAACATAAAATAATTTAGTGCAAACCAGCTTTACTCATATATATATATATGAGTACAATCACTAAGAGGATGCAACGTTTACAAACGGACTTATACTACATGAAGTTTATGTAATATTATTGTTTTTAAACACAACAATCTGCACTATAAAACTACCATATTAGATTAGTACCGTTTATAAGTTAAACGTTTTTAAATCTTGGTTAAATAAAACTATTATTGTCCCTCACCACTTCTTAAAATTAATCCTTGACAAAAAAATCAGTAAAACAAATCAAATATTAAAAAAAAAAAAATTAAGAGAATCATACATAATCTGGGAAGTATTCCCAGAAATATTAAGAGGGATAATGTCCTTCTTAAGAATATTTATTGCACTATATTCCAAATTTGGCTGTTGTATATATTTTAAATTTAATGAAAAAAAAAAAAAAAAACACACACGAAAGAATAATAGTTGAAGCTTAAAACCCAATGATCACAAAATTGTCACTTGTTAATCAGAGTGTACGTCACAAGCAATATGTTCCAGGAACTTGTTTCCAAACATTGATAGGTATCATATGTCAAATTAATGATAAAGCTTCCACGTCATCTTTGTGTGCGTAGACACTGTACTAACCGTTCTGCTGACATTCAGGCGTATAACGGTCGAATAATCGTATTATTTCAAAATTAAAAACATATAGGAAGGTGTGCATTCAATAAAAACATCTAGCAAGGTATTAAATAAAAAACATCTAGGAAGGTATGCGTTCTATAAAATTATCTAGGAAGGTATGCGTTCAATAAAAACATCTAGGAAAGTATGCATTCTATAAAAACATCTAGGAAGGTATGCATTATATAAAAACATCTAGAAAGGTATGCGTTCAATAAAACCATATAGGAAGGTATGCATTCAATAAAAAAGACATGTACTAGGTGTCTAAAAAGATTGTATGTAAGAACAGATACATTTTATTGAATAAGGCTATTATATACATACATATTTTTTTCAAAGACTCATAAATCTTGAAAATTATTGAAACAACATTTTTGAGAATTTTGTGGAGATCGAGTAAGTGCATAAACATTTTAATTGTTTTCTTCCGAACGACCGTTGCTTGTTTACGTCCATCACTGTCCTATGCGTTAGAAACCGCTCTCGGATCCTTGAAATCGTTATTCTTGTCGGCGGTTGTGTTCCAAACTCCAATTGCCATTGCTTTCACACCTCTAGAAGATTTTTGGACTTTCATTAACAATTTAGAAACCATTTACGTCGTTCAAAAGATAATCGAACTTAAAGATAACAGTAAAAAAAATTAAAAAAAATAACATAACACTTACTGTTGGAAAACAGCTGTTTTAAGCTATCAGCTGGTATTAGTTTCAAAACTCTGTTTTATATTGAATCTGATACTTCCATATATGTTTTAGATACACCCTATATATTTAGAATTGCCTATTTTAAATGGAAACTACTTATAAATAAGAGAACCATTATTATTTATGGATAATAATTATATAACATTTTGGTTACAAAGAGATGATTTAAAAAAATATTTGGATGGAACTTTTCAGAGATATGAAAAACACTTTATCATATTTTTTCTCCCTCGACAGAATATAATTCTTTTCTAACCGAAATTCAGTTCAAAAGTCAGTAAACAGTTTTTAAGTGTCCCCATTGAGCCAATTAGTGCACATATATTTTTGAACTAATTGATTACATCTATTTATATATAGCAGTTTATAATTTTTACAAATTAATATGTAACTCATTTTTATTTTGTAGTTTGCTGTAGTCAGTAACCTTCATAGTCCTTAAAATTATTCAAACGCATACTATCTATTAAAATGAGTGTTTAGCGACCGTTTAAGGCCTCCCTATTTATATTCTTTACTCACTGGTGTGATCTAGAGGTGATTAGAAGTGAGCGAGAAGGTGCTGTCATGGATGGTCTGAGAGAGGAGGTGCCAGGGGGTCAGCTAGTAAGGGTATTTATTGCTTTTCCTTGTCAAGTCATGCCTGTTAGGTATTGCGGTCTTGTGTCTGTATTTGTTTATTAAGTTTGTTTGTTTAGTTAAGAGTTATCTATTTATGTAGAGTATTTTATTCTGCCATTCCCTAACAGCCAAGCGAGCCAGTTACCCCACGAAGAGCGTAACATTAGAGTTGCTACTTTAAACACCGGTATATTTTATTTATGAAAATATAAATATTCCTTGATTCTTTAAGTAGTAACGATTTCTTGGAGTAAGTAAGTACAACTTTATGTTTTTATAATCGAAAGAAAATGGTTTTTTTAAATGAGTAATTTTCTATATTCAATATGAATTGCAATAGTATATTGTTATGATATATTCTATAATGTTTCAATATACCATCGTGCAATTATGGTATTAAAAAATTAAGTTATATTTTGTTTGTTAAGTCACTATTTAAATAAAAAGTTATTCACTTTCAAAAATATCTTTTTTGAGATTTAGAGTTCATGATAAAGCATAAGTGTTTGTGTAATCTAAACTCTACGGTACAGTTGAAAGTTCACCTGGACAGAACGGTAAATCAGACGCAAGATTGTGGCAAGAGAGACGAGAATGGCTTGGATAAGCAGCTAAAACACACGGAGATAAAGTCAGTCTTAATAAACTCACGGGAAGTTTGGTGCTTTAAAGTTTTAAATAACACATCCAAGAACTTTTCAGACATCAAATTTGTCTTGTTAAGAAATGAAGAAACAAGAAGTTATAATTCGGGTTGGTGTACTTTAGAACTTACGATATGCTGCTTAGATTAGACTCGCTGTTTTCTGGATGACGAACCTGTTATAGCCACAGACATATTAATTTCGTTTTACATATTTTAATATCTTAATTTTCATCCAACAGGAACTCGTCAGGCATTTCCTCTTCCGAATGGAAAAATAACAACAATATTTTTTACGAAAGATTGCAGTTAGATGGTTATTTCAAAATGGGCTAAGAAAATCAGGACACTTAAGAGAAATATTTTATTGAGTTAAATAAAATAAGGGTGCTTATAAGTATGCTAAAATAATTTTATTTATTTTAAAGAATATTTTTAAGGGTAAACATTTTCACTAGCTCACTTTAGTTTCTAGCTTCGATCGTATAGGGAGTTATTTAAAGATTAATGGTGATTTTATTTAGTTCCTTTTTAAATGGGAAACATTTTCTTTATTTTGGTGAGATTTAGGTCTCGGATTGATTTCAATAATTGGTGAGGACACTCTTGCTTTGTATAAGTATGTTATTAAAACGTTTATTTTTATATAATATGTTAGTTTTAGAATGCATCTTATGGTGCTAAAAACAGTTTTATTGCATAGAAATGTTGTAGTATAATTCTACTCATACACTTTTTGTGTTCTTAGTGCTAATATTTTCTCTTCATAAATATTCTTATGTGCAAAGCTGATTTCAACTAATATAGCTTACGTCCAGTGATTTTATATCTACTACTGTGCAGTTACATGAAAACTAACTTTATGGCCAGGGTTTATTTATTTAGTTACACAGACCTAGTAATACGCTAAAAGCGAACTTTAATTTATTTCAATAAAAGTAAGAACCCGATGAGCCAGCAAGAGGTCATTTAAACTTTTAAAGGCTGTTATATTTCTTGTTGGTCGAGGGTTTCATTGGTTCTTCACAAAACTAATTTCAACTTTCGTGATTTGCTACGACTGAGATGGGCCTTTCACCACATTACTGAATCACTGAAGGGATCTCCTGCTCATTACAATTGTATTTATTTTTGTTTTGAAAAGTATGAAAAAAATATAGAGCATTTTATAAGCAAAATAAAAATAACGCCTAACAGAGTTATTATTTATCTATAGTGATTTTTTTACTTCAATAAGTTATTCTAAACAATGTACACGAGTACTTTTTTACTTTTTTCTTACTTTTTTTTTTACTGTTTTCCCTTTTTTGGTTTTAGATGTACAATAGTATTAGTTCATTTATATTTTTATTTACTGTATAAATTTCATTACATGTATACAAATATTATTGTCTCCCCTCTCTAGTCCAAATGTTCCTCATCTAGAGATAGTAGCTCATCTAGTAGCTGAAAATCAGACCAACACTACGTGGTTCGGATTCCATGTAAAACTCTAGGTCCCATAGTTGCACTGGCTATTGGGCTATTAATAAATAGTCCTTTCTGAGCTAAGTCAAACTCAAAGAGTAACAACGACTACCCTCGCTCATCTACACTCGTCACACTCATTCACCCCTCATATTCACCCATATCTCTACGATCGATGTCTTGGAGATGGATAGTCAATTTATATGTAGGGGTATTTATTAAATGGAGTAAAGGGGAGAACCAGTACAGTACGAAGTAAATATTACCGATAAAAACGTCTAGTTTAGGCCAGGATCCAGGATTTGAACCTTCGCTATCCCTAACTCAGTTTCAAAGTCCTGACCTTAGACCACTGCCTCTACCTTACCGTTGTTTCTTACAGTCCTTATAAAATGGTTTTTATAGAAAAGTAACGTCCACCTATACTTAAGAAATTTACTGCAAAAATGTTTGCAAATTTAAAATCCCTACAAACCCTATAACTAACGGGTCTTTGCTATTTCCTGTTTAGGGAACGCCAGGAGTAATTGAGAATTCTCTGGAGACCTAATTGTTCCTCTCTGTTAACTCCAAAGTCTCTCAATTTACATTTATAAACAGCTGTGATAATTAGCAGGTTTTTGCCCAAGTAACGTCACGTATTTTAATAATTGTAATTTTTCATGTGTGTAATTTTACAAATATTTTAAACACAAATATCTAATATTTTATTTAGTTTTATTTTATAAGAGGCTGATCTCCTTCTTAGCCTTACTTTCATTGTTTCCCAATGGTTATTGATCTGTGTGTGGAGAACCACCAGTATAGTAAAAGGCGAATACTAGTGTCGTATACTTTTTCATTCTAACTTCAATGTCCATTTTAGAATAAGTCTTTCCCCTTAGACGGCTTAGTCCAAGACTAATTTGTTCATTTTGACACATCGTATGTATTAACTCTAGTGCTAAATCATAAAACTACAAAAATGAAAATTGAGTGAGGGAAATAAAGGGGTTTAGCATCAGACATGACATCGAATTAAAAACTCATTGTAAGACCAGTGATGAATTTTAAATCTACTTTACCGACATAGGTAGTTACTTAGTCTTCTCACTAGATGGCATACGCATCTTCCATCTTGATCCTTTTGTAACCCTTAATATGACATTATTTCGAACGAGTAGAAGTTTAATAGTTCTGTTTGCTGTTAAACCATCATTGCTACATATATAAAGGGTGGAAAAAATATGGAAACGTTTCCATAAAAACGTTATTTTTTTATAGATAATTTGATATTTCAATTATTTTTTATAATTGCGTTCCATAAAGTATACTTTTTGATCAGAATAATTTACTTGAAACCGTTAAATAGTGGAGAGATAATATTGTTTAATTAGTTACTTTCAAATTCAAATTACCGCTACTCTGGAAAGGACAAATCTTTTGAAGTCCGGTTTGTGGTAATTCATTTCTCTTGAATAGACCTTTCATTTGATACCAAACTCGACCTAGGCTTACATTGAAGATTTTAGTTCAACTCCTCGTGGGTCGTCCCCCTGAAAAGATGAAATGTCACTAATGGTGTAAAAAAGTATGTTCTTTGTAACCATGAGCATATACAAGATTTCACTTTTACAAGTGAAGCTATACAACAGTTGTGAAAGCGTTTCCATATTTTTCCCCACCCTGTATATAAATAATTTGAGTACTAATATAAAAGTTATTGCATATTGGTATTCAGTTTTTATGCACGGTGAGATCTACTTTTTAAAGAATGGGTGTTGAAGTGAAATCAAAGTACATTTACATACTGAAGGTTTAATAAAGTGTTTTGCCTCTGGTTAGCAAAAATAACAAAATGTAAAAAAATGTTTCCGATATAGCATGGGTTGGTTCTTGTAACTTTTAAAGCTGTTAGGATAAAAAAGGTGCAACGGACGCAATTAAAGTGGGGAGCCCAAACATATTGTTTCCACATAATTTTTACATTAATATGCAGTCATAAAATGAAGTAAATATATAAAATGTAGGAATAAATAAAATATTATTTTATATAATGTTTTTAGTATTCTAAGTTAAACTATATTTTATAATATTTTTATATTATTTCAATTACAAATAACCTTGTATTTGATTCAAGTAAATTATAGAGTTATTAAAGAGTAAAAAATGTTAGTTGTTACTGCTGATATTTTAACATTTTTAGTCTGTATTTTCTTGATTAAAATTATGAGCATTCCAAAATATTTGGGGTTAGCGTATAATAGTAAATTAGTGTAAAAAATAGTGTAGAAAAAATGACTGATATTAAATTGATAATTTAATATAACAAACATAACAATTTATTAGTGAGTTCAGTTAAAATGCCTTTTAGCATTAGTTATGAGTGGATATATATATGAAAGATTTTAATTCATGTATTTTCTCTATCGAATAGTTCTCATACTTATTTAATGCACTTTTAAAGGCGTTAAGTATTGTTAGTTTCCTCATTCTTTGATTTCTTCTAATATTAGCTATGTACTAAGATGTTAAATTTGTGAAAGAATAGTAATTGATAATGAACGAGACATGGTGACAAAGCTGTTGTGAACTTACCACTATCGTAAGAATTAAATAACATATTAGCAAAGAGAGTGCCGCGAGGTCTTGTGGATATGCAATATGAATGCTGTATCTGTTTTGCGTTTACCAGTGGAAGGCGCTCTACGTAACACACTGAATAAACACACGTAAAGTAAGATCAGATGACCCTATATGAAGAAACAGCGATAAATTTTGTAGTTTTAGAAGCATTTTACTAACATTTACTCTTGGATTATCTTGTGAAACGTAAACAATTTTACAATATATTGGCTTAAATCGTTAATTCAAAAAAATTGTCATTAAACACAACCTACAGTGACTGACTAGTTTTATATAAAAAAAATAAAATAAAAAGTTTAAAATAAATAAAAGTTTAAACAAATAAATAAATTTAAAATCGATTTTTATTAACTCAATCATAGTAGCAACTATCTATTTATAAAAATACTCATTTGAGACAATTCATTTTATGACAAGCAAAGAATAGTAGTACTTTATTTTGTTTAAACAACAAAATAATCACCGCCGTACTTCTATGGGTGGGTCGGAGTGCATTAAAATGATGTTGTAAGCCATTAAAAACTTCTTAAACCCACGTTAACTGTTTAGGATTAGAAAGTCGTCAATCGATTTATAGTATAAAGTATGACAAATATTTTACAAAAGGCAGAAACGGGATTAGTTAAATATCAATGTAAGATTAATCATTCAACACTATAAAGTTTTGTTTTTAGTTGTTTTTAATGTTTAAAAGAGTGCTTTGATATTAAACTGATATAAAATATATTTCTGCTAGCATCAAAATGAAAAGTTTTCCACCCTCCATAAACGTACCGTTGAGATAAACTAATAAATTTAAATATTCTAAAAAGTTACCATACATTTAAATAATTTATGTTTGAGGTAATTACTGGTCTCCTTCATAATTAAATATTGCAACATAAAACGTGAAGCTTCACGGCCAATCTTGTGAAGCTCCGTGGAAAAAGCACTATAACAATCATAAATATCCTAAAATATTCTATACAATCTTACATTTTATGTAAATGTAATTACTATATGATATTTTCTTTTTAAATAACACATATTTAAATAACAAGTATTTAGTAATCAGTAAATCAGTGTGACATAATTTATCTCCTTCCAATTGATATTATTCACTCGGTCTGGCAAGCCATTCTCGCCCTAATGTATTCAGATTGGCAACGCCAGTAACAACCCCCTCCCTCAATGTTGTAATCAAACCTGATTTCATTACGGTCGTAGAACTTGCTTCTACCGCTGACATAAATGTCTTAACGAACGAAGAAATATAATTCAGATAAATATAGCTGTTTTAATGCAGTTCTCTAAGTTTGTGATGATGGTTCAAAAAACAAACAAACAATTGACAAAATAAATAACCAAGGAGCTATTTCCAAACATTTTTTACGTAATTTGGCTGTAAAGTTTTATCAAAAAGAGTTTTAAAAAAACTGTACCACACCCCACATAAATTTGTTTTTAATTAAAAATTTAAAGCAAAGTAAACCAAAACTTATTTATGTAAAACTGTTTAGTTACGAACGAACACCTAGAAAAAAAAATAAATAAAAAAATAGACGATTCAATCTACGTAATGGGAAGTCCACCCTATTAGCTCTGTTGTTGAGTTATATACTATGTTTTAAATCTGATTAAATAACTACATACCGGTGTATGGATATACTCTTTTAACGTTACTCCGAGATTTCAAGCTAACACTTTTTATTCTAACGTTAGAATACTAATTTTTGAATATTCCATTTAAAATAAATGTGCAAATAGGAGCGACTTCTTGTTTTTTGTTCTGGTTTTTAGGGAGCTGAGAAATTCAATTTAAAATAAATCAGTGATCATCCTTACTATACCTAACATAAATGTTACATTTTATGGCTTCCAAGATTCTTAAGAATTACCATCCAGGGGGGACAAAGAAGCCAATGAATATGAAAACACCAAAATATGAATTTATATGTACTATTGTCTTCACTAAATTGTATCTATAACAGTTTTTATATACTATAATATATAAATAAAGTAGAGTATATTAACATTGTATTATAGGTGTGAAATGAGAATTCGAGTTGAGGAAGATGATAAAAGATGAATGCAGGCAATAACGTCGATGGAATATAATCCTCGTGACTTCGTGATTTACGACTCACCTGCAGCATATTGAGGAGGCGAAGATGTATTTCCTCTATGGAATAGTTCTCATACGTATATTAATACACTTTCAGTGGAGTTAAATATTGTTGAAACATATCGTAAAATGAGAAGGTGCACTAAGATATTGTGTTCTATTTTTTCATTAATTATTACAGTAGACCAAGTATCAATTTATTACAAAGATTCTGTATTAAACTATGACGTTATACGTGCATTGTTATTCAAAATCCTAAACAAATACAATATTTATAAGTCATAGTTCTGAATGATTCACTACCAGCTTAAACAATTCTATTGCAAAATCACCAACTGAATGACTGCAGGGTAGTTTGAAACTTCCACACTTAAAAGTTTTCTAAGAAACATTTTGAAAATACGATCAGCTGATAAACCAATTAAAGTGGATGAAAACCTCTGTTATGAATGTTTAAGGTAAATGAGTTTTACTTTCTCTTTTCAAAGAACGAATTTATGGTAAAAAAAATTAGGCATGTATTTATTTACTCATGTTTCTACTCATTAAAGATCACTAGAAGCTTTTCTTGGACATTTATTATCCCAGTACTTCTTCATTATTTAATTACGTTACACTCGTCTTTCGATTGCCCGGTTTGCTTTTGTTTGGAATATGATCTCTAATGAGACTCCTCAGTTGTTGGTTATTTGTATTTTTTCGTCTTCAGTGTCAGCTAATTTTAAGTTGGATTTTGCTAGGTCAATTTTGATCTGATTGCTCCGTGTTTTCAGTTTTCAGAGTATGTAGTAAAATTTTATTGTTACTCGGTGTCAACTAGAGAAGAATATTGGACATATCATACGTCGCCGTTTGCGGAAGTCAGCCTCAATGTTGGAGTATTTTTTTTGTGACCATGAGGGAATGTAATCCATAACCTTTATCTTTTAGTTTTGGTTAATTGATTTACTGAAGATTTTTCTTTTGGTTTGTTTGACGTTTTTCATGTCTCACTTGTAATTTAGATGAAGGGTTTAACTTGCATACAGGACTTCTGGTTTTCTTGACGGCATTGTAATGAAGTATTTTTGTTTTGGGCTCTTGCACTTAACTTTGCAGTTAACATTCAATAAAAAGTACAATCCAGCAGCCGGCTACACTTTTTACAGTAAACTATATTTTCTCAACATATCCTATGTACTCTTAATAAATGTTAATATTTTTGAATACAAGATAAAACTATTATTGATGATTATACAGGGTAGGGAAAAGTCCCGCACCATCCTTTATTGTTTAAAAAATATACAAGATGGGAATTAGAGTCTTTTACAATCACTTTATATATTGAGTAGCTACTTTAAGGTACAATCGGTAATCATCTCACTTTAATATGGGACGTCCTATCGAGGGTATCACCAATATTCTTAATTAAAGCCTATGGCTTGTGATACATCATTTTAAAGGGTATAATACTTAAACAAAATGAATGCCACAAATTCGATCTCTATGGAGTTAGAGCAATTTGAATACTAACATTTTTAATATTTAAAGTGCTCTATTTTCTGATAGAGTGGTCCCTCAGATATGCAGTTTGTGGCATTCAAATCAGTAACATACGAAATTTAAAATGATTCTTTAAGAAATATTGATGGTTTCCATAGCTGAAGGTAGCATGATTTTTTTCCATTGAATTGTATACAAATGCTACATCTATTTAAAGGTCATAGTTACTGGTTTAAATGCCACAAACTGCATCTCTGAGGGACCAATCTATCAGAAAATAGAGTACTTTGAATATTAAAAATTTAAATTTTGGAATTGATTTAATTCCTGATGGGGTGACTCCATACGAATAGGATTTGCGGCGTTGTACTCTACTAATAAAGGCCTTTAATTTGATGTACTATTCGACCTATGCTCTAATTTAAGATTTAATTCTGACTCCTTGCGGGTTATTCCCCTGAAGAAAAAAAAACATCTGTAGTTACTTCAATAAATAGATTTATAGGTGTAGTTATGATGTACCAAGTTTTATTTCTTTACCTGTAATCATTCGGAAATTATTAAGGCCGTTCGAGATTTTTTCCCACCCCGTATAATGTTTCTACAAAATATGTAACATATATTGTTTTAGATAAATAAACTCACTAACCATAATTTCACAAATTATCTCAAAATAATTACTTATATTCTTATTATTTTTATCATATTTAATGAGAGAGGCATGCTCATCAAGTTACTATTACGTTAATGTAAAAACATATAAGGAAAGAGAGCGCCGTGTGGTCTGGTTGGTATGCAATATGAATGCTGTATCTGTTTTGCGTTTACCAGTGGAAGGCGCTCTACTTAAACACACAGAATAAACACACGTAAAGTAAGATCAGATGACCCTATATGAAGAAAAGATTATTATCAGAAACTAATTTGAGACATTTTATTTTTGGTCAGTCTAAAAACACTCACCATCGTAACTAGAATCTACATTTTCCAGTGACAACCGCGTCAAGGTATCATCTACAATATTTACAAGATGACCACTGACACACACTCCCAGTAGTTTATAACTGGGAAAGTACTTTATCAACTCGGTATTTAAAATTAAAATAAGACGGAATGTCATCTGAAAATTTAATCTGTATTAAAACCTATCTAAGACCCTATTTAGTGTATTGTTGTTGAAATATAAACATTATATAATAGCACGTAGAACATTTACATTTGGAAGCGTCAAGCGATTCAAGGTATCAAATACAATAAACGGTTACATTGGTATATTCAATCTAGATATCCAGCATTACAGTAAAGTTGGCGTATTCACCGTCGTCCATAAACATTTAGATTGGTTATTTACAATATAAACTCGTAAGCCATAGTAAATGGGTATTCATACAGCTTATTTAACGATTAGTATGTATTTAAAAAACGGCCATTACTTGTTTACAAATTTTGCAAAACCACCGGTTTACACATACATGTTCACACATCGCCAAAAAGCTACAATGTAACTTACCTCCAATTATACATGTATTCAACAACACTAAAATAACTAGTGTATTATACCTTACCCACCGCTCATGACAGTTACGTGTGGTATTCAAGCAACTCATACATGTTATTATCTAACATTCGCACATTTTAAAGGTAAATGGAACTTTTTCGTCCTACACTATTGTAAACAAGTTTTAGATTATTGGGTGGGTTGGAGTATATTAAAATTATATTAATACTGTATATTTTATTGTCGGCAGTAAAAACCATTTACTTCTACGTTATTTTTTCAGGATAAGAAACTAGTCAACCGATTTAGAGTATCAAAATACTATAAATCGGTGTTACAAAAATGTTGAGCTGGCTATGTATTTTCAGATTCTATGTATGATTCTAAGCAAAAAATTAAGAATAATACTTTTTCTATTTTTACTTTCTATAGCCGCTAGACGCCATTTTGTTTTTTCCATTAAATGATTTATATCTTTGTTGTTATCTTTACGATTATTACAAAACTCTGTAAACAGGTTCATATTAGAAGTTAAAAACTATTTTTATACTGTCTTTATTATTTAAAAAATGGCCGTTATTTTACTTTTAATTTAATATAAATTTTTTAAATAATACTTGTTAATATAATTTGAACAAATTTCTAAAAAGCCACTAGTTTTACCAAAATTGTGCAAGACGTAAAAACACTTTTAATTAGCTTTTACTTTCCAATTATACCTTATTTGTCAAAATAACTTAAGAAATAACTATTTTATGAATTAACTTTAATTCACATGCAACCAAATGGCTACTGATTTGACAGTATTTGAACAGTGTGTGAATTAAGGTCAGTCAATTCATAAAATATTTATTTCTTAAGCGATTTTTACAAATGAGGCAACATTTGAAGAGGAAAGTTGTTTAGAAGCTTTTTTGTGTCTTACACTATTTTTATAAAAACAGTGGTTTTTTTAGAAATTTGTGAAAATAAAATCAAAATGGCCGCCATTTTGAAAATAATAAAGCAAATAAAAAAAAAATATTTTAATGAATGCTACCTTCTAATATGAACCTGTTTACAGAGTTTTGTAATAATTGTAAATAAAACAATAAATATATAAATGTTTTTGTGGAAAAAACAAAATGGCGTTTAGAGGCTAAACAAAGCGAAAATTGAAAAAAATATTAATTTTCATTTTTAGCTTAGAATCACACATAGAATCTAAAAATACATAGCCAGCTCAACCTTTTTGTAACACTCTGTATAACATTACAGATTTCATTAGCAAAAACGTAATACATAATTAGTTCAAGGTCAATATATTCGACAGTATGTTTTATTACATGAGAGGAATTCAATAAAAAAAAAAAAAAAAAAATTTCATAATGCTGACTGGTTTTCCCACCTCATATGTAACGTTGAGGTAAACAACAAATTAGCTTGATGCTTGTATTTAACGTGGCCTCAAAAAATCAAAAATATTATAGCCTTAAATGTTAGTTATTTATATTTGAGGTTAGAGTTTTCTTTACTTAAAATACTACGTGAATATAAAATACTAATCTATAGTTGAATGATTTTCATGTACACTTTTATTTTCCCCTCCCATAATTTGAAATTATAAAACTAATCTACCTCCTTGTTGTCTTTGTATTACCAAGGACATGGATGTTGTGTGAAGGACTCTCAGGATCCTCTCCAGTCTGTAATAACGGGGCAAAGCTACAAAGCTGCCATCGTACAAACAATAGAAGACTTTACTGAATCACTGGTTTTGGTGTTATTGTATTGGACAAACCAAGTGTTACAAAATACAATTGAGTACAATTGTCGATGTATTTTGATCGATTTATGGCATTTGAAATTCGAGTTATTATTAAGAATATTTAACTGTCTACACCATACAGGTATTCCATTACACATTTACATTATACTTATTAATTTAGCAATATATAAAACCGTTAAAAAAACTACGTATAAACATCAAAGATAGTCTTTTTGGTTCAGAGTTAAACAAAACCCTTTTCTTATATGTAGTTTTGTGTTCAAAAAAACTATTTCAATGTTGGTGGTTTTATTTAATTTAGTTATTTTTATCCTTATTTTACAGAAATGGGATAAGGTGGTAGTTTTGATTTGTAACGTGAGTCATCTTACTCAGAAAAAAAAAAACTTTAAATACTGGGCATTTTAACATGACACTCAATTAGTACTTTTTAAGCTATAGTCCACAGACCCTCTCCTATAGGTTGACAAATTTAAATTCTACATCAAACGACAGCATAATATGATCATGGCCATAAAATAAGTTGGCCTATCAATGTTTTATCTGGCTCCATTAAACATAAATTAAGGCGATTCCATACTTGTCCAACACCCATATAGTTATATATCTAAAAAAAAAAAAAAAAAAAAAAAAAAAAAAAAAAAAAAAAAAAAAAAAAATTAACCGTTCGTTCGTATTATTTAATTTAAAGAGAATATTATATATATATATATATATATATATATAGTACATCTAAATGTAAACTTGAAATACCTCTACTTTCATAATTAAAACTTTTTATTGGACACTGATTTGATTGAAATCCATTAATAAAACTCAGTTGTTCGTGTAATGTCGTGATTAAAATGTGCCCGGAAGATACAATTGTTTTATTGTTTGGAGTAAAAACAATTTTTTTGTGTATTGCGTATTGAGACGTAATAAATATGGTAAAGTTTTTTTTTTGGGTGCAAGGGAAATTTTTTAAAGAAAAATGTTTAACAATTTTAGTAAATAAGCTAAAGTGTTTTTGAATTTGTTTTTAGTTTCACTCGACACGGTTTTAATACACAAAGTTGGAATACTTTTGAGTACATATTATTGATGTGTATAACTAAAAATGCAAACATTTATTTTGAAAGATATTTCTCGAATTACCTCATATTGTTGTTCATAAAAAATCAATCCCTTATCCAAGCAAAAACTTGTACTGTAAATTTAAACTTGGCAAATAAATTGCAAATGAACTGCAATTCAATTAACAGTTTTGAAATTTACTATAAATTTATTTTGAAACTATTCCTCGTGTCTGTGTGAAAAATAAGTGAAAATTCTGACAGGAAAATAATTTAAATTTGACCTAACAACATCTTTTATTTGAATATTTTCTTTGTCTTTTATTTTTTTAAATAAATTCTTCATTTTCACCTAAATTATTTTCACGTTTACTTTATTTTCACTGGTTAAAAGAAATTGTTGTAAGTTATTTTACTGTAAATAAATTTGTTTGTGTAAATTATTGTTATTGTCAGAGCTAAATATTTACGCTTAAAAAGTTGTAATGTTTATGTATATTTGATTATTGTATGCTATATTAAATTTATAACAAGGGAAGTTGTAAAAATCTTATTATTGGATTTTACATGCACTGGGTGTTTAAAATCTTATGAAATAAAAACAGCACTTAGCTATTTAAAGTTTTTATTCGAACAAAGGGTATGGTAGTCCTTTTAAAAACACGTATAGTGAATATTATATCCTGTGTACAAATATAGGATATTATTGCCATGTAAAAGAAGTGATTGTTGTAACTGAGTACTCTTCATAAAGAATATTTGGTTATAAATGTTATTTATTTTATAATATTAGTAGCTCTAAAGTGTAAACTAAAATATAAATAGTAATAATGAGATAAACGTTATTAATTTGTATAACATATTCGTTATGCAAATGTTATAGCAATTATTTGGTTCCTTTTTAAGAAAAGATTTTTCATAACATTTAGTACTACGATAACATATATCACATCCATGCTATCTAAACTCAACGTAACATTTATGAAAGTATATCTGTCAGAATGCTAAATCAGACGCAAGATTGCGGTAAGAATACATTCCTTGTTTCCTTCAGAGACGAGAATGGCTTAGATAACCAGCTAAACACACGGAGATAAAGTCAGTCTTAATCAACTCACGGGAAGTTTGGTGCTTTTAAGTTTTTTTACATAACACCTGAAGAATTTTCTGACAGCAACTTTGTTTCACAAATAAATTAAGAATTGGTGATTTAGAATATTGCACTTGAGAACTTATGTTATTTAGATAAGGCTAGCTGTTTTGTGAAGCATCTTAGAGATGTTTTAGTGCCAATATAACTCGTGGAGGTTTTTTTGTACTTTTCCCTAATAGGTAAAATATAATTATTTTCATTTTCTTGATTTCTTTGAACATCTCAATTAAAAATGGAAAAAAATCAAGTTATACTTGAAGTTTGAAATGGGCAAGAATTAAAATAACTCTGATGGAAATCAGCGTAATAAATTATGAATAAATTTAGTAAATTACAACCACAATTTAGTCAGAACACCAAAATAGTGTTGACTATTCCATCCTATTTCTTACTTGAAGTCACATTTTTAATTGACCTCTCTTGAAATCTTTTGAGTTTTTGAATATTGAAAGTTGAAAAGTTTCAGTTCTTGGTGAACTGCATACTCTGTAGGCTTTTTTTGTGTTTATTTAAAATTTGTTTATTGATGTATATATGTAATGGATAAATTTGTTCATAACTTTAGGAGCAGCTTTCATTAGTCAAGAGTAGGTCGGGTTGGAGGACGAGATAGGAAGGTGGGGTGGGAGCTGCTGTTGTTGTAGGACACAATAATGGACTCTAGGATAGGACGAGAAGGAGAGATGATGGCACGAGGAAAAGGGTAAGGAACTAAACAGGCGAGGAACCTGTAATAGAGAGCTGTAACAAGAGGAACGAGAAGGAACAGTGGATTGGTTAACTATAGAGGGTTGCTATGACAGTTGGTTGTGGGGGGAGGGGGGTGGACTAAGATGTACCAGATCCAATCAGAATCAGGTTTTGAGTGGGCGTGTAGTAGAGGCCAAAAATGGGTTTGTAAAGAATGGTTTGGTGAAGTCAGTTCACAAACCTAGAAGGCATAGAGAGACGATGTCTTTTGGAGGTGGAGGAGTGTTATGTCTGAGCATACTGGGTGAAAGATTGTCCCTTTGTCAAATATGGGCTTGGACTAATTTTCTGTCATGGAGGGAACTACTTGTCATGGAGTACTTTTCTGGAGGGAGAGAGAGATGCCAATGGATGTGAGAGATTTAAAGATATTTTTATATCCCTCATTGACAACAGTGAGAACCTTTCTTAGGAATGTATTAAAAGCATCAGTGGTGATTTGTTAGGAGGCTGGTGGAGTTTGGGCTGGGGGAGTTTCGGGTTGGATGGGTGAGTAGGGGGCTCTGTTAATGTGGGAACCGAAGGGGCGTTTCATATTTTATACGGGGGGAGAGAGAGAAGAGGAGTGATGGGAGGGGATTCTGTCAGGTGGAGGTTTCAGGGGATTGGGATGGACTTGACTAGTGTACTATGACGATGAAGCTGAGGTGTTCAACCCTCTAGGTCCTGCCAAGGACCCACAGGGCCTGGACCAAGCCAGTGGTAGTACTTTCCTGGCCGCAATGTGTCGGGTGCAGGTAAGTGCATGTCACGTGATCTACAATTTATATTAAGCCACCCCCCCCCCTATAAACAGCTACTAATGCATGTTGTGTAAATTAACTTTTTGGATATGTTTGGCGCCAGTTTCCTCTCCGGCTACTGTCAATACTTGACAATACATGACTTGGTGACGACTTTTTATAATACTTGACTTGACGTTATATTACTTGTCCATAGTCGCTTAATTTAACAGTGTTTCTTAAGTTTTTGTCAGAGGATTCTACAACTTGTACAACTCATGTATTTTTGGCAGGGTATATCTACGGGTCCTATAGGAGTTCCTCTCAGATATAAGATAAGTGGAATTTTTTTCTTACTTTCCTTGTTGTTAAAGATGTATTGGTTAGTTAATCAATTTTATAGTAAAGGACTATTTTTAAAACATATTTATTTTCTATGAAAATACTTCTTATACTTAGGAAAGTTATTGTAACGATTAATGACCTTACCTTTATGTAAATAACATTAGCGGTTGTCTATGTTAAATAAAATATATCTGTGTACGAGATTTTGGCATTGGTTAAATGCATGAAATTCATTACTATAATAATTTTTTACATTTATTTTATCTAATCAAAGACATGTTTTATATGCATGAATAACTTTATATGAAATCGGATTTATACTGCTATTATTTTATAAGTTATTAACTATTGTATGATAAAATCAAAATTAACATTAACGATCAGAGGTTAATTCTACTCCTGGCCATAATATAAACGTTTATTTTTATTGCAACAAAATAAAAAAAAGAACTTCAATTTATTTCAATAAAAGTAAGAACCCGATGAGCCAGCAAGAGGTCATTTAAACTTTTAAAGGCTGTTATATTTCTTGTTGGTCGAGGGTTTCATTGGTTCTTCACAAAACTAATTCCAACTTTCGTGATTTGCTACGACTGAGATGGGCCTTTCATCACATTATTGTGATAAACTGTTTATTATACTAGTTGTATTAAATGTTACGACATACACGCGAAGAAAAAAATCAGTATAAGAAATACGGCGTCACGAACATAGAAAAATTGCATACCCATGGGGAGAATGACGATGTGTGGCAATCTACTTTACCGACATACGGCTAGTTAGTTCCTGCTCTTCCCGCTAGATGACATGTGCCTTCAGAGAACCATTCCATAGCCACGAAACCGTGCCGATAGATTTTCACCTCCTACAACTGGCCTTTCTTCGGGAGGACTCGATCTTATTCGGGTTTATTCGGCTCACAGGATACGTCAACTGTGTAGCTGTCAACTCCCACTTCTGCCAAAAGTGTTGTTGACAATATTCTGTTTATATTATGATGCGTGTGAGATTGACTAAATTTAATGTTAACAGTTTACTGTAAGTTATAGTATATTTATTTACTATTGTTTATGGATGAGGATGTATTATGTTTGCTTGATGGTTATAATATTCAATCACCATAGTAGTTGACTTTGCATGACCCTCTCTTTTTATGACAATATAAATATTTTATGTTCAAGGGTAAATGGTTTTTTATTATACATTTTTGTTAATTAGGCACTATACTTTGGTTGGACCGATTTGTAACTGCAATCAAATATGTTCCTATTTTTCCTTTGCTAATGAACAAGAAAGTTTTGTTTTGCAATTTAATCCATTTGCGGTTTGTTATCAAATATGGTACTTATATACATAACAAATGTATATAAGTACAGTTGTTTAGTGATTTTCAATTTTGATTTTGAGGTTATTTTATTTTACCTAATATATATGATACTTTCTGGTTGCTAAGCTTTCTAGGTTCCTTGATAAATTTGTAATTTTCAAATGTATAAAAGGCTGGAAATGGAAATGCACTACAATAAATTATATCTAGTATGTAGGTATACATTGAATTGTATACCTGTAATATATTTTCACAGTTTTCTGAAAAAATATTTATTTGCAGTCATTAAATGGTTTCGTAAGATTAACTTATTTTACATTATGTGTGTATTTGTATAAATTGCATGCATACGATGTATGCGTTCTAACTTAATTTCATAACATATTGTTTGTAATAACTTTATCAATAATAGAAGTACGGTATAATTTTGCATTAGTTACGATCATAAAACTGATACGATGATATTTCTATTAGGGAGCTATTATAATTCGTTAAAGTGAATCCGAAAAACCACTAAATAATACAAGAAACTATATGTAAATTAATAACGTATTGGAGTTATCGTAACGTAACGAGAGAAAAACTCCCTAAAACAGTTTTTGGCGATCCTGCAAGAGGTTTAGACGACAGTCAAGTGGCATTTGTGCAATAATAATATAGGATGCATGTTATGAGCCGAACAAAGCCGAGTCCTCCTGAAGAAGAGACAGTAGTGGGTGGGTGGGGGGTGAAGATATATCGGTACGGTTTCCTCATATTGCATACACATGATGTTGGACGGCGATCTACTTTACCGACATACGAGTAGTTAGTTCCAGGCTCTACTCGCTAGATGGCATGTGCGTTCACTCCGATGCCTTCAGACAACAAATGGCTGTACTGAGTGGCATGTGTGAATAGTACATCAGTAAACTTGTTATATGGAGATAAGTGTTAACAATGTTTCTGTATAGTGGCTACATTAATTTATTTTAAAACTCTGTGAAATAAAGTAAAACTAATTCTCATATTTAGTTTTCAATAAACAAATTTAATTCACGAAATATACTGTCTTAATAAAGTAAATTTGAGTTTTGTCGACAAAACAAAAAGTGTTTGTTAGTTACAGTATGATACAATAAACCACAAACCAGTTACTTCTGTTATTGTAATTTGATTTAGGTTTCTTTGAAGTTAGGTATATTATTGAGTCCGTAGTTATTTAATTTTAAATGTACGAGTAGTAAATGTACAGTTTATGCATAAAGATAATTAAAAAATGTTTGATTTAATATACTATATTAAATAACGATAGAATTACAAAACATAATTAAAGTAATATAATTTTATATCAAATTTGAACTCATAATAATATTTTTTTTAAATAAAATGTATCTTTTGATTTTTTTATTAAAATTATCTCAAACCAAACAAGACATTTAATGCTAAAAATAATATTATTAAAAATCCCGGATATTTTTCGTTAACTCAGTACCACTACTTTTTATTTCTTTCCGTTAATGCACTACCACTTGATAAATATCACTCTAAAAACCGTTCCACAATCATTTTTACGCCCACTGTGGTATTCCTTATCCGCTAGGAATCCGATGTCACTGGCCTTATCTTATTGCCTTCCAAGAACTTACACACGGAGAGCGCATTCGGCGGTAAGTCAATCATTCGATTCACCAGTTTGTGATCAACTTTATTAGCCACCCAACTTAACCTAACCTAAGCTGACCTAACCGTGATTGCGATAAAAACGTAGTGGTAGTGAAGTAACGGAAAAGGTCAAAAATGTTAATTATTGGAAAGCAGTACATTCTCATTGGTTAATTAGGTTGACATTAATTTGATTAGTTATTTTGTTTCTTTAAAAGATTACCTAAATACAATCTTGTCGGTACATTTTATAGAAAGAAGAATAAATGAATAGCAACATAAACATTATTGTTGAACATTTCAAATTAAAAAAAAACCAATAATACATTTATGAATTCAATCAAAATGTCTTTAACAAAGGGCGGTTTACTGTAAGAGATTTTAATTAAGATAGCCGTTATTGAAATGACAACTAATCATGTCGAAGCTCGTTGTAAACGCATTGAAAACAAACCTTATCATTAAACAGTGTTCTGTATCAAAACGTAATTTGTTTGATTGCAATGATTCTATGACATTTTCTACTTTATCTCTGGTAAGATTTAAAAAAACCAAATCATACCTTAGACAGATACACAAACAAATTTTTAAAATGTAAAACTTTCTTTTGTAATCAGTAAATCAGCGTGACATAAATTATTTCCTTCCAATTGATATTATTCACTCGATCTGACAAGCCATTCTCGCCCTAATGTATTCAGATTGGCAACGCCAGTAACAACCCCCCTCCCTCAATGTTGTAATCAAACCTGATTTCATTACTCTCGTAGAACTTCCCTCTACTGCTGTTAAAATGTCATAACAACGAAGACAGGGAAGTGAAACAAACTTTGTTTTAAAACAATAGTCGAAGAAATGTGTTGTTTGAAAGTTATTTCTTAGCATTGGATTGTTAATGATATGTGGATAATATTTGGAGATTTCTAATGCTTCAGTTTCCTAAACAATTCCAATTCAAGTTCCTAAAAATTTGAAGCATTGGAAATCTCCAAATATTTTCTACATACTAATAAATGTTTTGTGTTGTGGTTTTTGCATAAAATAATTAGCAAAATGGCTAAGAATAACATCAAAGTTATTATTATTTTTATCATTAATTATTAAGGTGCCGGTCTTAATATATGGGTGAATATGAGAAGTGTGTAAGATCAAGAGTGTAGTCATTTTTACCTACTAAGATCGAACGTTCCTTATAAAGAGCCATTAATTAATTAATTGCTACTAGCCAGAGAAACTAAGGGACCTGCAGCTTTGTGGATTCCGAACCACGTTTTTTCAGTATAATGTGCAAGCCTGGTACTCAGTTCTCTTACCTGCACAAAAACCGGACCCTGACTACCACTCAATAGGGGCACCCAAGGCTTCGCCAGTGTGTATGTCGATAGCAAGCATTTATCGGACGCCATGGAGGTATTAAGAGGACGAGTATAGAACCTATCATCTACTATTTTCAAAACATTTCCCCAAGTAGCTGGGTTACAACACTGTGCCACTAATGCCGAATTATTTTAAAATGGCATTAACGAAATTTATTGACAGAACAAAATGATTGCCACAAAATATAAATTGCTCGTATCTGTCTTAATGTTATCCTCTTTTAATGTGTTAGAGTGAAGATACTCATTAACGTATTTGTTAAAAAACACCCCAAATTAATTTAATTTCAAAGTTTAACTTTAGCCTACAGAAAATTATTTCCCCCGTTTTTTAATAAGTAAAAAAACCCGTTATTCAACTATCAGTACTGAACAACTACCGTAACTTCAAGTAGGGAATTAAAGTAGAATACCATAACATTTATAAAACAATTGTAGGCCTAAGATAAAAACCTCAAAATTACGTCTTTAAAATTTCCACCGACTACCTTTCTAACTCTGGAGCTAAATATTAAATCACCCAGGACACGTAGACCAGGAACATTTAAATGGCTCACTTTGTGAGACCCACTTTTGAGGGTGAATGATGTAACCGTTTACGCAGAAAGGAATATAAATACACCACCGTTCAGTGTAAAATAAATGTAACAGCTAACCCATTGCATACGACTACTGTTTCATTGGAAAATTTGATTGTAATTAATAATTTGGGAATCGTTACAAAAATAAAGGCATTGAGAGTCAGAATCGTCTTTAGCCTTTTGTAATGCCTATATTTCAAATAAAGTACACACCCATATTTTATTTAATAAAGTTCACGCACAGGCCAGCAGGCCCATGTGAATGGGTGAGTTAAATTAGGCCTCTTGCTAGCCTAGTGGTTAGCACGTCCGCTTCATATGCAGATGGTCACGGGTTCAAATCCTGGGAGGTCCACTTAGAAATTTGCTGATGGGTTTGGACCGTTGTCTCTTAACAACGTATATATAAACAAAGTAAAAATGCCTCTGGCGTAGATAAAATGAAAAAAAAAATTGAGGAAAGATTTGTATTTAAGAATATTTCATAAGTCTTGACGATCTTATTATTTTGGAACGCTTTTAATTAAACTACAAGCGCTTAATTAACCCTTGTAAAATATAACTTATATATTTTAATTTTTGGACGCCTTAAATAAAACAGCATATATTTTGTAATTTTACTTACATTATAACATAGTATTATTTTTGGTATTTAAAACAAATAAAAGTACATGTATAAAATCATTTGGATGCCATTTTTATGAATCAACATTTCTTGTTAAATTTTTTGCGTAGTACTCAGTTTACATATGTTCTATTGAACATATGAACATAAATTAAAAATAATAGGAGTTAATAAAATATAATAGATAAACCGAATGTTATTTTTAGGGAAATAAGAAGTAATTAATATTAAAACATTTTAAATATTCTAAAGACAAAGGGTCTGTAAAATTTTAATTAAATTACTTTGAATCATTCATTAGTATAAGTTTTTTGTGCTTTTTAAATAACCGACAGTTATTTCAATATGTATTAATATTTCATTGCATTCATCTCATAGTGTTTTTGTAGTTTTATTAAATCACTAAAGTTGTAATAACATTAAAAATTGATTCAACAAATCTATTGTATTACATCATAAATTGGGTATTCTAAACCATTAAATTATGGTAGATTTTTCAGAAATAATGGTCAAGATCAAATATAATATATATAAAGTTTGAAAATGGATTACCACAAATATAAGAGTAAAGTACACGGGCTTTACACAAGTCAGCGAGAAACCACATACTGCCGCAAACCAGTAAATTGAATCCAGCTGGGCAGATAACAGTTAGTGATTTTTGTCACGTACCTGCAGCTTTCACGTACCCTCCTAATACCAAAATGTCACTGTTACAAAAGTAACGACATTTAGTCATAGTAACTGCCTTACATAGGCTACATAGATATCAGATACATTCTTTACTAACATTAAAGGGAATTTAAATTTAATTCTTTATTACAAAATATAATTTTATTTCTTGTAGTTCTTTGCAAGGAATATTATCAACCAGAGAAACTTAAATATTTGTTGAAAATTTACCTACTACGTTTAAATTATTATACCTTAATTATATTATTTCATATAGTTACAAATTAGGTAACAATATCTAAGTTAACGTGTAACTTAACCCAATAGAACTTAACCTTAACCTAGTCAAGTACATACTATACATAAAATGTACGTAATACTTTTGATATAAAATATTAATTAAAAAATAGTTAAAACTGATTACAAGTGAAGTAAACGTGATATTATTGATGGTGAATTTGGTAATTTTATCTTTAAAAATATTACTTCAGTTTAAATAATCATTCTTTGGTAGTCGAGAATTAACAATAAATAATTAGCGCTTATTTTTGTTCTCTCTAAGTGCGAATTCTCATTAACTTTGCATTTAAGTTCACTCAAGTATTCCTAATGTGGTAGTTGTTTTTTTAAAGCTTTATTGCATTATCAGGTATACATTATTAATTATTATTAGTAATATAATAACTCGAGAGTGATGCTGATAAGGTAATTTACGTTGTATTTGTTTAAACGTACTACAACTTATTTAGTTCGGAAGTGTGTGATAATAAGGTAATTTTGGCAAAGGTGTTAAGTATTATTTGATTTGTTTAAAAATTAGCGATATTTTTTGAAATAAAATACTCTTTAATTCTTGGGACGTACTTAGAACTAGCAATTTTAAATTGATAGCAAATAGTTTGAAGGTGATATTGTATTGATGTTGTTGAAATACAAGAGAAATTACACAACAGTTTCGTATACAGTCGTATTTGTAAAACCATGTAGATACGAGTATTACAAGACCCAAAAAGATTAGCCGTATTTTTTTCAATATTTGTTCATTTCTTAAGAATTTAACTAAGCTTAATTTCAATACAAGGGGATGTGCATTGTATTTTTCCTTCCTTCCTTCTACGTGCATTGAATTTTATGACTTTAAAATCATAGAAATTTAAATTAAATTTAGTATACTTTACATAATGTTGAAACTTTTCAGAAAGGAAGTAGCCACAATCTGGGTTTAAGAAGTATATGTGATTTATTGTCATTACAAGTATATTTTATCTAATGGGTTTATCAAGAGGTCAAGATTGAACTTCAACTTAAAATAGTTATTTAAACTTCTTTTCTGATTAGATTACAAATTATATGTACCATATTTGAGGAATTATTTAGCAAAATATGCTGTCAAATAAAATGTCTATTCAAACACATCAATTCAATAACGATACGAATTAATGATGGATATTCTGAGGGGATTAAACACAGAAGAAGAACTTAAAAATATATTATTATTGATTTTACAAACTAGTTATACTAAGGAAACACACATAGCAATAACTCCAAATCGTGACTGTAATAGTTTTAGTTTCGTGCCACGCCGTATTACACCACTATCTGTAGTTTCTTGATCTAAATCAGTCTATTATCGATAAACATCGCCCCCTGACCTTCAAACTAGTCTCAATTACTCATTATTTCGCCAACAGCATAATGCAATATATGCAGTGCTTTCAGGATCGATTTTGATTGGAAAATGATCATTTAAAAAAATTAGATATGTTCCTGATTTTGTTTGTATATTAGTAATACTTAAAATGTTGTCTTTATGATTTTGGTGGAATGATTAACTATCCACGTTTTCTCACTGTACGTACTTCAGGTTCATTCATA
This sequence comes from Stictocephala bisonia, assembly GCA_035578905.1. Lineage (NCBI taxonomy): Eukaryota > Metazoa > Arthropoda > Insecta > Hemiptera > Membracidae > Stictocephala > Stictocephala bisonia. The sequence continues at coordinate 78,168 of JAQJVL010002033.1, forward strand.
ACAAATATTTCCCTAAGTATTAATATCAAATCCAAACTTATTTTTTAAATTGCATATTATGTAAATTCATATCTATGTTATATTATTTTACAACAGTTATTCAAAAAATATTATGAAAATTATATTCTGCATAGTATGAATAGTAGTTGTAGTCAATTTATATGGTATTATGTGTAGAGTATGCAAATGAATAAATGTAAAAATGAATTTATTTCCTCAAATAATATATGATATATTGCTTTTTATAGATTTGGAAAATGACTGATAACAATATCCAGTTACACGATCAGTAAAACTGAGATATTTTCAGATAAATAAACGAAATGTATGAGTCTACATTAAAAACTAAACTAAAAGGTCGCCTCTATGATGTTTAGCATTATTGGTAAAAATTTTAATAAATTAAAGAAACATTAAGACAAATAAGTACCAAATAATTAACTGTACAGATCTTTATAAGCTAAATGTTTACAAAATAATTCAATATATTTATTATAAATTAAAGAACAATAAAAATAATATTAGCAGATAAAAAATAAAATCTATTTCATTATTTTATTTATGCTTCATAACAATTTTCGCTAGTTGTGATATAATTTCAGTCACAAATCTAATATCTTGATGACTTATGAGCCACATTTTTAAATGCTTGTGAGGATTTAGTCCTTTAGCTCTCTTATTTGCTTAGGTAATTTATTGAAAAATTTATAAGCTAAATAGTTATAGGTTTTTATAAAAATAACTTTAGTCCACTTATGTGTTCTAACGTAACCACCGTATACATTTCTATTGTTGAAGAATAATTCGTCAAGACCTCTGTTACCACTTTTAAAGTGGTAATTAAAATGTATTATCCTATAAAGTGGGCAGGTATCAAGGCGTTAGTCACGGATGTATATTAGTGGTGTTAGTGACATGTAGAATGGACTTTGGTGATCATTCGACTAAACATTTTGATATCTTGGCATAAACTAAATATAGTTTTCTTTATCTTTATACATATATAAGTCGATTACAAAGTAGTAACAAAAACTAATAATGATGTAAACTAAAGATACTTGGTTTATGCCTTCCCTCCACAGGGTTTCACAATCAAGTTACAAGGGTCCACCCAGCAGGGAACAGTTTCATATTCTATCCAGCATGTCTCAGTACAGTGACGTCATTGTTACTGCACGTCCTCTAGGGATACGTGTTTTGTTTCATTGGGGCTGTTTTTTGTACTGAAATAATTTTTAAATATAATGTTAATTTTTTAAAAACATTTCTGTATATTAAATGTTTTAATATATTTTTAAATGTTGATTTCAAGAAGGAGAATCTTAAAAAACATGTTAATCTTTCAAAACTTAGAAAAAAACTACTCTGTAAATAGACAAATATTGTTGGAGAAGCTGGAGTTTATCAGAATCAGGGGCAACGTTTACTAGTGGTTCAAATATTATTTATAAGATAGGCAGCAATTAACATATATATGATGTTGACAGTGATAGTGTGTCCCTATACTATTGGTCTTATCTGGTTTTTAATGTTTATTTTGTTATTTGATGTTATTTGTTAAGATTGTTCACGATTGTTAAATTTGTGAGAGATTTTCAACACCATAACTGATAAAGGAAACAAAGGTTTCGACAGGTATAAAACTCTTGTCTTAAGACGTTGCTTGCTACCTGAGGCTACATTTATTTCCAGATGGTTTCATCTTACTATCGAGTGTCACACAACAATGTAAATGCCAGTCAAATGTGCACCCTAGTTCTTGCCAAAGTCTCCATTATAACATCTCTTGCGGCTGCATTCAAATGTAATGGCGCCTGTGTAATTTACATAACAGCCGTCCTAGCCATTGACTACAGCTGTGTGATCTTGGCGGCAAAAACACAAGTCAGCTGATTTGTGACGTCATAAGTGAACACTACTACAACTGGCAAATTAGCGGGACACAAAACAGATTATTGTGAGTAAAGAGATTTATTTTTTAGATAGCATACAATGAAGAAACATATTAGATTCATATATAATGCGTATAAGCATTGAATGCAGAAATAAACATACTGTGCTGCTATGTAACGGTGATGGAACGTAGGCGTTCTATTTTAATTACCTGTGACGCAAGTATTTTCATATCCGTTAAACTTATACTAGAAATAATCTCATTGAGTTTTTTTATCGTTACTAATTTAAAACGAATTTAATTGTTAGTAACAGACTCTTATGAGTGTATGAACCCTCCTTCAGTACTTTAAATACAATTATACCATATACCGAACTGTACTAAAAAATCAAAATAATTTAAGAAAATAACCAAATCAAATATTTTTGTTATTTCTGGCAATCTTTTAAACTATTAGATAATTAGGTCTTTAATAGTTGAATTGTATGTAACATTTAGATTTTATAAGAAACTGTCGATTTGACGTCAAGTCATTATTACTTTAAACTTTACACATTCTTAAAGTATGTACTGACGTCTATATACTGAATGAACATTTTTTTATGACTAATGAGTGTCCTTTCTGAAGCTTTACAACAAATTTACAAAAAGTACATTTAAGTATGCTGTATTTATTGAAAATTTAAATATAGTTTTATTTATTAAACATATTAAATTATCTATCTACCGAGTATGCAAAAAATAAATTAAATAAATGTAAACCATTTCACAGAACTAAGACCTGAAGTTACTTATCCAAATAATTGTTAGAATTAATTCTTTGACTATTTAAACCAATAAGTAATTTCAATACAGAGCAAGTTTTAAATTAGCTCATGGTTTGTTTTAAAGAATCTCACCAAAAGCTGTAGAAAAAATAAATAATTAAAAACAAGCGTAAAAACAATTAAAACAAAATATAATGCTTTCATTACTTATTTTAAAACCAGCTCACTGCAAATGTAAATAAATTGCAAAACATATTAATAATGATTATTGATGTATATTAATACTACAACACTTTAAGAATTGTACATTAACTTTTAACGATATCTGAAACTTGCCTAACAATGCAACTGTAACAAATATAAGTGGCTTATTTTTACTGAACTTAGTTGAAAACTCTGATTTTGTAAAAGTTAAATGACAAGAAACGTGATCGAGGGCCGTTAGGAATAAATAAATCCAATGAACATTAATATTTAACGATTACCAATATATCATTAGTAATAAATGTTGTGAAATGAGACAAAGATTAGATTCTTTTGCAACACTAGTGTATTGTAGAATAATTTGTTTATTTTGGTAAAAATAAGATTTCGCTTTTGCATACGTCATCTAAAATTGTCTATATGAATAATATTACTAATAAACAAAAAGGCCAAAAACTATGACACGAAACATAAAAATTTGACATTATAACACAGTTATAAAGCCCTCAGTAGTATATTCAAGTAAAACACTATAACTCAACAAAAGGGGGACCTAGATAATATAAAAAAGAGGAAATTAAAATCATAAGGAAAATCCTCGGACCACTAAAGAAAGAGGACAGATACGGACTACAATCAAACAAAATCATGGAGAAATACGCAAACAAAGAACTGGAAATGAAGTAAAGGAGACTGACATTCTACAGACATATTGGGAAATTACCAGAGACCAGCCTTACTCGAAGTATAACGCCATTCCTAATAACAATAAAACACACACAATATGGATCACAGAGCTACAGAAGGAATTAAAACACTTAATATAACATAATTTAATACTACGAACAGAGATGAGTACGAAAACAAAACTGAAAAATGGGTTTTATACCAGAGCAAAAAAATGGATAAATAAATAAAAATGACCAGAAGAACATAAAGAGGCATTCGATGAAACTGCTCATCGTTTTCCTCAAGAGAAAAATACGTGTAATAATAATAAACAAATTTTTATAGTAATCCACACAAACTTTGCTGAGTCAGCCCTATAAAGATTCCCTTCAAATTGGTTAACTATTTGATCTTTTAAGGCTGATATACTAACCCAAATTGTCTATGTTTTCATTGTAAACTGTTGGCATATCTGAGAAACGTATGTTATAGTGATCACAAACGAAATTGTTAAGTTATATTTAAGACTAGGGGACACCCCTGCACGCTCTGCACTCGCTATGATCGTGAAGGAAGCTTGGCCTGCGGCTTCACCTGGGAACTCTACCTTTAGGCTCTTTGTGAAACTCGTCCTGTGGCCTCGTGGGGGAGTTCGGCCTTCAGCCTCGCCAAGTCCACTTTTTAGAACTCGGCCTACGGCCTCGCAAGGTAAATATCGCCTAGTGAGGAATATCGGATTACGACCTTGCCAGGGGTTTTAAACAGTACAATCATGAATTTTGGTTTTTGGGATAGTGAAGCCCATAATAATAGTCATTTCTAAACTCTGATGATGTGTTAGTAATTAAGTGAGGCATATCTTTAATTTGATACCTCACTTGGGTGTATTAGTTTAAGATTACCCAACTTTAGTTTATTTTAGCATATTTTTATTTGGGGAGGGGAAAGCCCTTGAATGTTGTCTTTCCAAAAATGTAATGATATAATGTGATATACCAACATTTGATGGTATATTTGGAATCAGGAGAAAAAAGCTTTAAATTTATGCCATACTTGAGTAGATGGCATCATTATTAAAAATTTTAAATTTTCAAAAATTTCATTTGTTGGGCCCACAATTCCCCAAATTTTTTAGATTTAATCTTATATTCAAATATAAGGTGCGCGCATTTCACGCGTGTATCACTGTGAAGGTTTGAACATTTCACTCAAGCTTTTTCTCAAGTTAGGTTCAAAAAACTTACTTTTTGTGATTTTCCCATAGCAAATACATTGGGAAAGTTTTGGGGTAAAAAAAGGCCGCAATCTTTTTTATGAGTGAAAAAGTAAACTTTTGTGAATTTTACTGGATGTTTCAAACTGAGAGCTTCAATTAAAGTATACACTTAATGGGATTAGGACGTCGGGAAGTGCCTCAACATTTAGTGTCAGTGAGTCACTACATCAAGCTTTATAGTATATAAATTGGTTTAGTTGATGAGAAATAATTTTGGGAGAATAAATATCTCTAATTGAGAAAAGTTGTGATTGTACTTAAAGTTTACTACAAAAGTATTTTTAACCATCTTTCTCAAAAATAAATATATTGATGTAGATAATCTAGGTACAAATACTAAGTAAACATTACCGACTAATAAAGAGTGAAAATACCTCACGGTTTAATTAAAATATAACATTGTATTGTGTATCGAGAGAAGGCAAGTCGATCTTGTCCGTTCAGTTCAAAAATGGAATGAGACGTGGTTACAACCCGACAATGTAGTTTACTCGATCGGAACAAGCCTAGCGTCTGATTGCTGGCGTCGATCCAAACCAAAGCGACAGTCCTAACCAATTAATGGAAGCAGCCAAGTCGATCTTGTCCGTTCAATTCACAAATGGAATGATATGTGGTTACAATCCGACAATGTAGTTTAACCCGATCGGAACAAGTCTAGCGTCTAATTGCTGGCGTCAAGCCAAACCACGGTGACAGTCCTAACCAATTAATGGAAGCAGTCTAGTCAATCTTGTCCGTTCACTTCACAAATGGAATGAAATGTGGTTACTACAAGAAAATGTAGCTCAATCCGATCGGAACAAGCCTGGCGTCTGATTGCTGGTATCACGCCAAACCAAGGCGACAGTTCTAAACAATTAATGGAAGCAGCCTAGTCGATCTTGTTCGTTCAGTTCACAAATCCAATGAGACGTGGTTACAACTGGATAATGTAGTTTAATCCGACTGGAACAAGCCTGGCGTTTGATTACTGGCGTTGAGTCAAACCACGGCGACAGTCCTAACTAATTAATGGAAGCAGCCAAGTCGGTCTTGTTCATCCACTTCTAAAATGGAGTGAGATGTGGTTACAACCCGAAAATGTAGTTTAATCCTATCGGAACAACCCTGGATCTGAATGATGAGCTTAACCACGGCGACAGTCTTAACCAATTAATGGACTAGTGGTCTTGAACGAAAGTACACGTATCTGGTAGACTGAAGCAATAATTCTGGTCTTGTCAAAACGCCATTATATATCACGTGTTGCAGTATGTATTTTTTTACAAGTACTTAAGATTTTGTCTTCTTTTAAAGTTTTTTAAGAACGTTCGACCGTGTTTTATAATCCTGTTTTGCTCATTCCCAAAAGACTATTGATCTCTACGGAGATCTCATTTAGGCAGAGTAAGAGTGTTAACCAGTACAGCTAAAGGTAAATATTATTGATAAAAATTTACAGTCAATACCAGCATTCGACCCTGCACTAAACCTACCTCAGGCTCTAAGACCTAATGGCCTAGACCACTCGGCCACTGACTCTTTCAGTGGATCTATTCGACATAGTTTCTGTATCAAGTTAGTAATGGTAACATTATGCAGCAGCAATACGAATGTAAAGCACCCAGTTCAGCTACGCCATGACACAAATAAAGAGCCAAATTATTGTAGTTGTGAGTGACGTAGTCAAATGAATAACGATTTTAAAGGAAATCTAAAAAATACATAAGTGCAGAAACATTTTAAATTAAATAAGTGATCGTTGTTGGATTGTTTTTAAGGAAAGTGAACAGTACTGCATATTAGAGCTTATTTTATGCCCTATTTATGATCAAGTGATAATTGAAGCGTAATGAGTTTAGAAGGGGGCGAGGTTTTAATGAAAAAAAAAAACACTTAAGTCATGTCATAAGGTTGAGTTTGGTAGGCTGGTGTTGATTCAATACATCCATATGTTCTTCTGTAAATTACTTGGTGTATCCACTACATTTTAGTGTTTAAAAGTGATTTAATCCTGTGGAATTGGTGCTCTGGTTTTTGACAAGTCTCACAGAACCAAAATTAGATAAAAAAGTCAATTATGTCTAAACACATTAATGCCAACCCCCGCCCATAAATTTGTTTACTAACAAAGATATTTGGGTAAGAAAATAAAACTCTTTTCTTGTCTTTACGTGCTTATTACAAAATGTAAAACATATTTACAAAACTTATTAGATTTATAAAATGAAAAAAAATTACAAGATACAAACGATGGTTTTAAAATGTAAAATGAGTTAAGGAATACACTTAAGAATAAGGCATATTTTATATAAAAAATTAAAACATGTTCTTTCACTAAACAAGGAATGAACATTTCCTCCCAAAAATTGCATTTGACTTTCATTTGGAATTGGCCATTTTGGCAAGAAAAAGATGCATGTTCCAGACAAATAAACCTGAAACAGTGTTTAACATAATATTTTTTTCTTATTTATTCTTTTATAAAAATCCGTCGATATAATCTTCCTCCTCTTGGTCGGACTCATCTTCGCAAATTAATCTCTACATCGTCCAGAAGCCTCCGTATTCTCTCTCTCTCCCTCTCTTTCTGCTTCGCTTGCTCTTATAACTCGAACAACAGATACAATACACAAAAATAACACATTTTCGGTCCGTAAATTGCATACACTTTCACCTAAATGTAATAAGTTTTAAAACACAAACTTAAAAAAAATGTAACACTAGCACAGGTGTCAAGTCTACAGACCCGAAACGCGAATAACTAGAAAACCACAAGGGATGCGGGAACGGCGACTGTGCGTCATGCACTAGTACGAGGAGAGATGCAGCTACTATGAGTCACTTGGCTTAAAGCCACCTACCACTAACCATTAAACAGCACTCGGGTCTGTGATATTAGGCACCAGTTCCGCAGGGTTAAAAGAGTGTAACTAATTATTAGGGATAGTTTTCTTTCTGTTTTTCCTATTTTAAAAGTTGTACTTTTTACTTAATTAAAAAGCAAATCTTAGTTTAACATCATTAAGAAGTAATGTAACCGTTATTTAAGAAGTAATGTAACCGTTATTTAAGAAGTAATGTAACAGTTTTTAAGAAGTAATGTAACCGTTATTTAAGAAGTAATGTAACCGTTATTTAAGAAGTAATGTAACAGTTTTTAAGAAGTAATGTAACCGTTATTTAAGAAGTAATGTAACCGTTATTTAAGAAGTAATGTAACTGTTTTTAAGAAGTAATGTAACCGTTATTTACGAAGTAATGTAACCGTTATTTAAGAAGCAATGTAACCGTCATTAAAAAAGTAATGTAACAGTTTTTAAGAAGTAATGTAACCGTTATTTAATAAGTAATGTAACCATTATTTAAGAAGTAATGTAACCATTTTTAAGAAGTAATGTAACTGTTATTTACGAAGTAATGTAACCGTTACTTAAGAATTAATGTAACCGTTATTTAAGAAGTAATGTAACCGTTATTTAAGAAGTAATCAAGATGAATACGTGTACGTTAACTTGTCTGCGTTTTTAAGAGGAACTGTTGTTAATTGCTGGGTTATGTCCTAAATTGGGTTCATTAACTCTTCAAAGGCTGGCTTACCAACTACATCACATGTTAAGATTAACTGACGAAATTTGTTAACGAGAAATTTGTAGTGACTTGTCATTTTGGGACAATGAGTGGTTACATTGTTAGATGCATTTATAACTGACTTAGGAATACACTTAATAATTTGTATTTTTAGATTTCCACTATTACATTATGATACAACAATATATGTAATCAGTGTGAGTTATTTATATATTTTTCCCTTAGATTGTTTCATATGAGACGCTGACACAACTTAGTGCGTATTTTAAGGCGAATATGAATGATTACATGAGTGTAGGATGAATGTGTATGACCTGTGTATACTGGTTACTAATTAATTGAGTTTGACTGTTTTTAAGAAAGGATCATTTATAGTCCAATAGCCAGGGCAACTAAGGAACCAACAACTTTTACGTTGAATCCGAACCACGTAGAGTTGGTCTGATTTTCAGCTAATTGACAAGCCTAATACTCAGTTCTCTCCTCTATACAACTGGAGGTATACGGACACTTATTACCACCCCACATGGACGCTCCCAGACTTCTCTAGTAATGTCTACTTGTCTACTTCGATGGCAACCAATGAGCAGGCGCCATGTCAGTATTAAGGGGACTGAACACAGAACCTATAACCTGCAATCTCCACAACACTTGGTCCCAAAGTAGCTAGGTTACTGTGCCACTAGTGGCGACAAATTAATATTATCATATAGAAATTATTTTTCTTTCTATCAAGGTTTTCACTTTCATTAAGAGAACAATTTATAAGTCGATTAAATAATACTTAATAATTATAACAGCTGATTATATATGAAAATTGAAAAACTTCGGAGGGTAGGGAAGGGTTATAATTGAGGCCCTGGAGACCTCCTCTCTTACTTTGTGCCCCCACAAGAACGACAAAGAATGGATCATTCTAGCTATTTTCTCTACGTAATATAAAAAATAATCACTGACCCACAAAAAAACTTTGTATGACAAAACTAGTATCAACTAGTAAAATATGTAAAATTAAAAAATCATTTTCTCAGCAGCGTAATGTGCTAACACGTTTTCGAATTTAACAGTGAGATGAGATACAAATATGTTAAAATAAATAACACATACATTTGGATGGGTGATTGTCAAAGGTGCCCTGAGTAAATTATTTTGAGGTTTTGAGTTAACTACAGTTTTCAGCTCTTTAAGGGTAGGTACACATTTTAGTGCTAAAAGGGACTTCATTTCAAAATTATATCATAGGTTTCCTGCCACATAATTTTCGAAAGGTACACATGACTGAGGTACCTTTTAATACTCACTGGTTGGTACAACTGCCAGTGCCTGCCGCCAATATCGCTCATCAGCTGTCTAATATTTAACACAGTAAAATGAGTGAAAGTGGTGTAAATAGTGATATTAATAATAGTCTACTAAAGAAGTAAAAAAAGGCAAAAACATCCTGAATAAAGGCCCGGACGAAGTGGCTTCATTAAAAAAAAAAAAAATACACTCAGAACTTTGTCCCAAAATCCGTGACTGAACTCCACCATGTTCAGACAACTGTCCAGGGCAGGATAAAAATCACAGTGTCGAGGGTGTCTTGGGTTTAAAGACACTGTTAGATTTCAACATGTTAAACAGTTCTTTCCTCTTCGAGGATATTCCTACAATCTGTGTGACAGGAAGTTTAGCGTAATTAAAAGGGTTATACGTAAATGTGACCGAATTTACAAACCAAGAGAAGTTTTCGAAATCATTACAAATGCAGAAAAGAAACACCCAGGAACTGTTACACTTGTAGAAACTGATATGATTATTGGTTATACTGTTTGGTGGGCTAAGTTTTATAAAAAGACTACAGTGTCTTTAGAAACTAATAATTTACAAAGAAATCAAAAAATTAACTTTAGTATATCAAAGTATCATTAATTTGAGTACTCCACTACCAAAGGAATAATCAAGGCTAGTTAGTACATAAGGATGGGAAATGTACTATGTTTGGATACTTTTATCCTAAGGAAAACTAATATTATAACTATACCAGAAGAAGAAGCGTACACTCTAGGAAAAGTTACAATTACAAAAAATAAAATTATTGATATTATTAAAGCTATGCCATATCAAGTATACTGGAGTTCTACAGTGAAGTCGTCCAGTAGCCCACAACATAAGTTGATGATGATTTAGAATAAAATTAATTCCAACGTTACATTTGTAAATTATTTAGTAAATAACTGAGTCTACTAATCATCAGAATGAAATAAATATTTTACTACAAATTATGCTTATTATTTGTATACCTTTAAATAAAATAATTTAACAGGATTATAAAACGAAACTTGCTGAGTGTTAAAAGGGACCTGAGTCAACAATGTTCTTTATTTATTTATGAAATTATGAATAGTAAGATATTTTTGAAAATTTTTCTTCTAAATAAACAAGTTTTGTAGAGTATCACATAATTTTTATATTGCTTAATCATAACAATTTTTCACAATAAACAGTTTTTATAATTTACTTAAAATCTTGAAAACATGTACTCAGGGCCCTTTTAACAATCACTCGTTCATCTGTAAAAACCAATTTTTTCATTAATTGATGAAATTAATGAAAATCCTGAATTATTACAATTTCAGGATTTTCAACAGTTGTGAAAGTATACAAATTTTATGTGGTTAAAAAATTATGACTCATAAAATACTCACTTTACTGTATATTATTCAACATAACAATGTTTTGTGATCCTATATCGTTTCATAATATTGCATTTTTGCAGAATACTTTGTTGCTGTACTAAAAGTACTTGGTAAAGGAGAATATGAACATATTTGATGGCATACTTACTTTTTTCATTATTGCTGGAACATATAAAAGTTGTTAAATATCATGAGATAGAATAACTCGGATCATATTACAGTATTTATGGTATGTTTAACGACCATTTGAACACTTAAAGTGTATTCTTTACATAGCAAAGAGGAACGTTGCTATCAACATCTTTAATATTTATTTAAATTTAAATACTAAAGTAGATTTTTTTATCTCAAAATGTAAAAATTATCTAGACTGCTGCTAAAAATCTGAATAATATTTTGTTTTATATTACACTGAAATAAATAACAATTCAGTGAATAAAACACGTGTGAAGTTTTGGTGCTCAAAAGTTTCACATATCACATCAAGCTATTTCAGAAAATAACTTTGTCTCACAAAAAAAATTAAGAAACAAGAAATTATGATTTAGGTGGTTGTTCTTGAGAACTTACGATAAGTTATTTGCATTTGGCTAACAGTTTCCTAAATCATCTCAGAAATATTTTCTTTCCAATGTAGCATGAGGCGTTTTGTTTTACTTTTCACGTAAAGTATATTAATTTTACATAATTTTTTTGGTAGCGTAGTTGGTTGGATCCCAGCTTCATGAGCTCTCAGTTCTCAGCTTCATGATAACGGTTCTCGGTTCGATCCCAATCAGAGTCACAGTAAATATTTAAAAACATCACCTTAGAACTACTGGCTGTTTCTTTTCTAAGGAGTGGTCGGCCTTACCTTGTAAAAATTACTACATTCGCTTATCTTCACTCATCACACTCAATCGAAATTCATTTCTTGACGATCAGTCTCTTCAGAATAAATAAATACATTTTTGTTTGAGTAAAAATGAACTTTTCCCTCACATTTGTGCATTTTTGATTGTTGAAAAGAAAAGAAACAAACTATAAAATACTAAAATTGAAGGACATAATTGACGACTTACGAAAGAGGACAATGATTAAAGGTCGTACAAAAGACCTAAATGTGGTACAAAGGAACCACGTGATCAATGCTTCTGTTTATGATATTGACGTCACTGTCAGTGACATATGTCAGTTACACGTGTGTTACGTCATTATTATTGTGATATTAATTTTAGTCAAAAATCTATAGAGAATTTTTGGGGTCGTCTCAAAACAGGTTGCTATGTTTCTTAAAATTTCACAATAGATTTTTATTTTACAAAGTTATGAAAATAATTATAAATACATTTGTTATCTATAACACTATGAATTCTTCAAATGAACATCGTAATTTTGTGTGTCTTATCAGTTGATCCGTTATTTAAATTTGTTACGGCAATTACTGAACGTTCAATTTAATCCCGGTTTATCTAATCTTAGGTATTATCTGCCAATAGTATTATTTTTGTTTTCTTAACATGATAGGTAAAATGACTTTCATAAATTCCATTAAACAATATTTTTTTACTAATTTAAGATATTTCGAAATCGTCCTCTATGTATTGTTATTGTATCACTGAAAACTCTTTGAAATAACTGAAATATTACCTATTTAATCGTAAAAAATATGTCATTATTAATAACAGTTAACTTACCACCCTGAGCGTAACCACAGGTGTCCACAAGGATCTGTTCTGGGTCCTTTACTTTTTATTGCCTTTAATGATTTACAATGCAATTTGCAATCTCCAGGACGTAGCAGATATTCTCTCCTATCTTTTAATAAAGTAAATTATTACAATACAAAATTCTTTTGTAATTGTTATTTATTTTAAAAGCAGTTTTTTATTAATTGAAGATATTACATCAAATATATTTCTTGCTTTTTCCAACAAATATCAATTGTTTATAATATTACTAAATAATACTGGGTCTCCCCTTTCTGTTTTTAAAGATAAGGTATAACAATTGAAAAAAAACCACACCGGTTCAATATTTCCAAACCCAATTTCCAAACTAGAGGTTACACAGAAAAATTGATACGAAGTTGTACGTGTAGTAATTTTATTTGTATTGCAGACAGTTTCAGATATAGTAAACTATTTAATGGGCTTTTATTATCTAGTCTCTCATATATACTACTGTATTTATAATAAAAATAGTTTTATTTAACTTAGTTTTGTTTTAGTTAAGATAATTAAATATAATCAACCTACTCGTTGATGAAAATGCTACGTTGTTTAAACCGTAAAGAGGAGGGGTCATAGCAACTTGCTTTTATGTTTAACATCAACATGAAATGTATGGAATGAAAATGGTTGACTTGATTGCACAACCTAATATAGTTTCTTCAATAACTGCGGGTATAAAATAAAACGGATTAGCATAACTTAGAGCTATATTTTTTATGTGATACATACTATTTTGCTAATGGTACTGAATATTCATGGATAAAGAAATTATGATCGTAACTATACCTAAACAACGGTAACTAAACCATCGCTAGGTATAGTAATAAATTCTATGATTTCACGAACATTTTAACATATTTAATGTTTTGGTATTGATTTTCTAAAGGTAGCAAGCAGTTTCCTATGAAAACATTGACGAAACAAAATATTGATACTGTTACATCTGATGACAGCTATATATTTATGCAGATGCCTAAATTTTAAACAAATCAAAGATTTAATAACATTTAAACTATAGATAAGTTATTATTTATTGACTTTTATAAAGCAAACAAGCAGTTACTAATATAAATATTACTTTAAAAAAATTTCTTTTACAGCTGAAAAAATTAGAATAATGTATTAAATAAATAATTTTATACATGAATTATGTTGTTGAAATTCAATGGCAACATACAAAAAATAATCGTACTAATTATTATATAATTGAAAGAAATTACGATTGTAACTGAAAATGAGCAAATCAAAACATATGATAAAGTATCAAAATTGTGTAAATAATAATGCCAGAATTTAAATAGAAAAACAAACAGAATCATAAAGTTTATCGAAAAATGAGATTGTAAGGTAAGATATTGTGGAGAATTTAACCTTTGATGACAAAACACAATCAGAAAATGTTCATTGTGTGTCGTATGAATGTCACATTTGTCTGCGGAAAGCCATAAAGAACAACAATAGATAATGTCTTGTCTCTTAGGTGTAAATGTCATAATACATATTTGTAGTTTGAGGGCCTTGTAGTACGTGACTCTGTTACAGACCCTTGACCTACGATGACAAAACACAATCAGAAACTATCCATTGCGTGTCATATAAATGTCACAGCAGTCCGTGGAAAACTATAAAAACAACAATTGTCCTGTCTTGTCCCTCATGTGTAAATGTCATAATACATATCTGCTGGAAGTACGTGACTCTGTTACAGACCCTTCACCTACGATGACAAAACACAATCAGAAACTATCCATTGCGTGTCGTATAAATGTCACAGCAGTCCGTGGAAAACTATAAAAACAACAATTGTCCTGTGTTGTCCCTCATGTGTAAATGTCATAATACATATCTGCTGGAAGGACGTGACTCTGTTACAGACCCTTGTCCTACGATGACAAAACACAATCAGAAACTATCCATTGTGTGTCGTATAAATGTCACAGCAGTCCGTGGAAAACTATAAAAACAACAATTGTCCTGTGTTGTCCCTCATGTGTAAATGTCATAATACATATCTGCTGGAAGGACGTGACTCTGTTACAGATCCTTGACCTACGATGACAAAACAAAATCAGAAACTATCCATTGTGTGTCGTATAAATGTCACAGCAGTCCGTGGAAAACTATAAAAACAACAATTGTCCTGTGTTGTCCCTCATGTGTAAATGTCATAATACATATCTGCTGGAAGTACGTGACTCTGTTACAGACCCTTCACCTACGATGACAAAACACAATCAGAAACTATCCATTGTGTGTCGTATAAATGTCACAGCAGTCCGTGGAAAACTATAAAAACAACAATTGTCCTGTGTTGTCCCTCATGTGTAAATGTCATAATACATATCTGCTGGAAGTACGTGACTCTGTTACAGATCCTTGACCTACGATGACAAAACACAATCAGAAACTATCCATTGCGTGTCGTATAAATGTCACAGCAGTCCGTGGAAAACTATAAAAACAACAATTGTCCTGTCTTGTCCCTCATGTGTAAATGTCATAATACATATCTGCTGAAAGTACGTGACTCTGTTACAGACCCTTGACCTACGATGGCAAAACACAATCAAAAACTATCCATTGTGTGTCGTATAAATGTCACAGCAGTCCGTGGAAAACTATAAAAACAACAATTGTCCTGTCTTGTCCCTCATGTGTAAATGTCATAATACATATCTGTTGTTTGAGGGCTGGAAGTACGTGACTCCATTATAGACCCTTGATCTACGATGACAAAACACAATCAAAAACTATCCATTGTGTGTCGTATAAATGTCACAGCAGTCCGTGGAAAACTATAAAAACAACAATTGTCCTGTGTTGTCCCTCATGTGTAAATGTCATAATACATATCTGCTGGAAGTACGTGACTCTGTTACAGATCCTTGACCTACGATGACAAAACACAATCAGAAACTATCCATTGCGTGTCGTATAAATGTCACAGCAGTCCGTGGAAAACTATAAAAACAACAATTGTCCTGTCTTGTCCCTCATGTGTAAATGTCATAATACATATCTGCTGAAAGTACGTGACTCTGTTACAGACCCTTGACCTACGATGGCAAAACACAATCAGAAACTATCCATTGTGTGTCGTATAAATGTCACAGCAGTCCGTGGAAAACTATAAAAACAACAATTGTCCTGTCTTGTCCCTCATGTGTAAATGTCATAATACATATCTGCTGGAAGTACGTGACTCTGTTACAGACCCTTGTCCTACGATGATAAAACAAAATCAGAAACTATCCATTGTGTGTCATATAAATGTCACAGCAGTCCGTGGAAAACTATAAAAACAACAATTGTCCTGTGTTGTCCCTCATGTGTAAATGTCATAATACATATCTGCTGGAAGGACGTGACTCTGTTACAGATCCTTGACCTACGATGACAAAACAAAATCAGAAACTTTCCGTTGTGTGTCGTATAAATATCACAGCAGTCCGTGGAAAAAAAAACAACAATTGTCCTGTGTTGTCCCTCATGTGTAAATGTCATTATACGTACCTGTACTTTGGGGGGTAAGCAGTACGTGACGAAGTTACAGATTTTATTTGGAATCACTGTATTTTATTTAGACGTTTTGTCTTTTATTACTATGTGAACAAATAATATTCGTAATTAGTCCATTTCTAATTCACGTCATTGTTACATAAACATTTCTGAAATTAGGTAGTCACTTAATTCCAGCCAACTTCTGTATGTAAATAAAGTGGCTGACTGTATCTCGAAAGGCATATCTTGATGACGTCTTGTCGTAATAAGTAGTAAAAAATTAAGGATAAAAAAACAGAGTATAAAAACCAGGGGTCACATCCAATAGTGCGTTAAATTGGTATCAAGTTATAGAAGTTTTGGGTTTCAAGTAGTCATTTCTCTAGTTCTCTGTGTGAGTGGAAGGGCCAGAATCATTATTGTTCCCTCCCTTTTCCCCCTAAAATAAAAACACAAAAACAAATGATAAACGTAATTATTATTACTACGAATAAATAAATATTTACATTTGTGGTAAGTAAAACTGAGGCGTTCTCAGTGATTATAAGGAAGCCCTGTTTATTTTTACCACGTGTAGTAACTAACTGAGAATATTTACCTCATCACTCCTCCTTGCGGAAGCTTGGTTGAGACATGGGCTTGATGGTATCGGTTTTACCACTGTACTACAGCGAACTGAGTATGAAGATAATTACACTGTATCAACAGTGTAATTATCTTCATTTTATAGAAGTTATGGTAGGTATTCAGTTTCATTAGAAGTGGTTGACGGATAATAACCTCAACGTCTTAAACTTACTCTACTACAAAGATCTTGGGACTAACAACTAACCCATCTCGACTCACGTAATCATTTTGAAGAGTTAAAAATCAAATTGTCTAATCTAAATTAATAATTTGGTAATGAAATGCTAAATAAAAGATTACCCATAAGGAAATAATATAAATATAATTCAATATTGTTTTGTTTTTGTAACTACATAAACTGTTTATATATACAGTTTATGTAGTTACTGTATCACTACTAAAAGCAATTTTATTTGACGAGAGAAAAATTACCACCATACATGTATGGGTGAGTGGGAGGGTCATCACCACTGCACTAGTTGACGCATTGTTGTCAAACTTCAGGAGTAACTTTTCATCACAAATGCAAACAACTCCAATGAAGAATGACATTTTGGTAATGAGACAAGAAATTGCTAATATTCAGCAAAGAAAGACCATTGCAATTTACTACTAAAAGCAATTTTATTTGATGAGAGAAAAATTACCACCATACATGTATGGGTGAGTGGGAGGGTCATCACCACTGCACTAGTATGGGTGAGTGGAAGGGTCATCACCACTGTACGTGTATGGGTGAGTGGGAGATTCATGACTTTTGTAAAATTGGAGTACAATCTTTTTACCTTCTCGGAATAAGTTGTGTAATTGATTGATTCTTCCTTTTATAGCCCTTAAAAAGTATAACAGCAAATTTTAAACAGGAAATCAATCCAATAAATTTACATACAAAATATTTGACAACAGGTGAAGAAGGTCACGATTTGATTTTAAAATAAATGTTTGAATAAAGAGGTATGAGATTTTCGAACAAGGTATACCATTGTTATTTTCCTTATCAATAGCCAAAATGACAATCAAATATACTGTATTTAAGTGAAAAATTAATAATTAAAATCATTTAAACCTGTTTTGCTAATAAGTCAGCTTTAACAAATGGAATATCATACGTTTTTTATTTTACTAAATTACGAGTATATAAGTCTGTGTGGGTGGATTAACATTTAGAGATTTATTAATTAATAGGATTTGTTATTAACTACTAATGGCCAAAAGTAACTGCATCAGTTTCTTTGCATCAGTTGATACATTTTAACTGATGCGTTAATTAACGGATGCGCAAGACCACCTGATGCAACAGGAAATGGATATTCCATACATCCTGCTCACCTGTTTTGCTTCTATTTGTATCAGACAACACAACAGTCGGTTGATTTCCTGTCGAAACATGAAAACTGATGTGAATCTTAAATAAATCAGATTGTATTTGTCATTCAGTGAATAACCAAGACGACTTGCTGATTCGTTTGATGTGACGCGATTAGTTTCAACAATAACTGAATGCCTGACTTCCTGTAACTTCGCATCAGTTATTTTAAACTGATACACGCTGGCAAACTGAACTGTTACATCAGTTAAGCAAAAGTAACAGGATGGCACATACCTAATATTAACTTATATTTGGTAAAATGATGGGCAGCTACATTTCTAAACAGTAACGTTTAAAAGATAAACGTAATTTCAGATGTAATAAAAAAACCAAATTTTGATGCCATGTTTATAAAAAATTATTAATATTCAGGACCTCAACAAGTTATTTTATAACGTATAAATTAGGTTGTGTAGGTCCATTTAATAAAAAAATATTTATCTTATTTTAATAAATATAATTGATCTATAATACTACTTTGCTTTGAACATTTTTATGTTTAGTCAAAAAATCTGTGTTATATTTTATAAAACATACATTTTTGTAGAAAAAAGTACAAAGTAACTGCAATGAACAATACCTGATCCATACAAACAAGTAACTCTTGCACTTATTGTTGTAGACCATGTAAAATTAACTATCGAGTGGAGTAAATGGGGGTCCAAAGTTTCACAATGAACCCGGTTTAACAAAGCACTCCATTTAAACTTTCCAGGCATGTATGGTTTGCTTCCTTTAATATAGTCAAACCATCGTAAAGTTTTACTGTAACTTTCAAGGTTCATTGTATTCTATTAATTAAATTAAACTGGTTACATTGTATCCCTCAACGTTACCGTAAATTTAACATCATTGATGTAGATTTGCAATTTCAAGTGGAATTTGTATTTTTGTAAGGAAAACAAAATAATAACCATCAAGCGAATAATTTACTCTAAACGAAGAAAAAAGAAAAACCCAAGGGAAAGTTCTATGATTAACAATACTCTTATATGCTACTACGGTGAAGTTTTACGCCCATAAAAGTTCGAATTTCGTGTTAAAGGACCACATTTGTCAAGGGTAAGATATGGAAGAGTAGAAAACAAGGTAAGTACACATGAAGAAAATAAGTTTATAGGTGTATTAACGATATAGTTATAAAATCTTAGATTCTTAGACATTAGACGCCGACACAACTTTATACGAATGCCTATATGAGCGTAGGATGAGTGTTACTAACTGAGTTCAACTGTTCCTTTGGAAGGGCCTCTTGTTAATAGCTCAATAGCCAGAGAAATTAAGGGACCTTCAGTGTTACGTGGAATCCGAACCATATATGTGAGTTAAGAAATATTTGTTGATATTCGAACACGTTAGGTATGCTGGGATACGTTCGAGTAAAAAAATAAATAAAATGTTACTAACTATAAAGATATGAATAACTACAAAAAAGTCATGTTTTATATTTATTATTTTTATATGAAACATGTAAATAGAAAAATACTGTAAGGGAAAGGGAATTCCGTAGTAGTTTTCATTTCCACGGCCGGATGTGGACTCAGAATAGTGAGAGATGAAAAGCGTCTAGAGGAAGTGGTGGAGGGTAGTTCCTCCCTTGACCAACGTGTGACAAACGACACCGTTCTCCCCTTTCAGCTTCTGGTTCTGCGCTTCCGGGACCAAAATGTCCTGACATAGCTCGTTTCCGGTCACTTATTGATGTTGAACATAAAATATAAGTACACTAATTCAGCTGGTTTATATTAGGATAAATATAAATCACTATGTTTTAAAAAAGTATTGTATTTTCAAAAATGTCTTTGTAAAAAAAATGCGTATATTCAAAGTAATTTAGCTATAAAATATTATAACTTATTTTTTTCATGTCCAATTAATAAAGTAAAACGTAATACCTATGAGGAAGACAAAGGTTGTTGGACATTTGCCATCATTACGGGAAAAATACCAGTCAGGACGTTTTGATTTGGTAAAACCCAAATCTTTTTCAAGTGCTAAAAACTAAATTACATATACACAAACATGTTATAAAACTACGTTCTTAAACTAATAAACTTATTTACATTAAAAATTATCTACATTTTAATCTAGATCCTAGAATGGGGTACAACAAAATTAACTTCCACTAAATATAAAAACATGTTTATAGGGTGAAATTAATATAACCAATTAGGCTCTGCCAAGATCTCGATATCAATGAAAAAATGTTAAAACACAGTTAAATTAATATTCCAATCAAACTGAAATGAGATTAAATTAACTAATCATAAATAAAATAAATATATGGTACCTTAAAAACAATATTAATTTAAAATAACATTAAGCATGCACCAAAATGATATATGTGACTCGGAAGGACTGAGACTACTATCTAATACAATTAACTATTACAATTACATTTTAACCTGAATAGACAATAATTAGTAGGAATAAAACAATACAATAATCAAATATTACAAAATGATGAAGTCTTACGACCCGCATTGACGGTGGCGTCTAGAAGTCCCAGGCACGAAATGAGGATGATTCAATCCAAATGCAGTGTCTACGAAGTTTCCTACAAGGTGATAAAACACGGAGGGTAATTCCTAGTTAAATTATGGGGTAAACATTAACAAAGAATGGTTTGGTATAAGCAAATGTTATAATATATATATATATATATATATATATATATATATATATATATATATATATATATATATAAAGTTTACTACAACGTTTATAAGTGGTTAGCAATTAAATTAATTAATTAATACAATAAATTAAATTTATTATATAGTAAATGTTTTTCTGGTGACGAACTAATTTAGTCTGTGATACTTATCAAGTATACGTTTTTATAGGTATTGATATTAATATTAAAATTTTTAAAATATGCTCGTATATTTTATTGAGAAAGAAATGATACTTAAATGCCAAGCCAAGTAGAAAAGCTTCATTAATTTACTACAGGATCATTGTGTGAATAATTTAATTTATTGTTCAGCTCTTTAAAACAATATTAAAACAACAACACGACAGGTTTATCTTTTTCTCTGTGGTGACGTTCGCTTTATTTAGTTCTTTATTAAGTAGTTTACATAAAGTGTAATTAAATTAATTCATTCGCACATCATTAAACACTCTCACATCACTTAGGGGAATAAAACAAAGGACTTTGATGTGGTTAGGACTTAAACAGTTTGGCATTACTTTATGAGGTAATTGAATTTTCCCATTAATCTTAAGTTAAGAGAGTCTTTATTATGTATATGATTTATATGAATCCATATATATATATATATATATATATATATATATATATATATATATATATATATATATATATATATATACACGAACGGATTTACACGAAACTTTAAAGGATGTTAGCTTTAGTATCTAAGGGACCCACTAAGAAAGGATTTTGCGAAATTCCATTTCTAAGGGGTACAAACAGCCCCTAAAAGTTTCTTTTTCCCGTAAGAATAACATTGGCTTGATTTTAGAAAATGAAAAACAGCTGTTTTATAAATAAATAAACATGTGCATTTTGTATATTTGACATTACCCAATTTATTCATTGATACTACTGAAAAATAAACAAGAACTTTTGTTACATTTTGATATTTTATGTACACTATATCCAACCCCATGAAAAATAACGTTACAATGAAAGTTATTTTTCGTTGATAATATTGTAATATTAGTGTGTAACTGGTTTACATGTTTTTATGAATCCTTGATTTTAGTCATGACTACATTGTATCATAGTTAAATACTACATGAACTAATTTTAACACACAAAAAACTAACGCACAATATCAATAACAAACTTGTTTAATATTTTAAATATTATTCAAAATAATAATTCATTGTCATGTAATATTTTCTGCCATATATATATATATATATATATTTATATATATATATATATATATATATATATATATATATATATATACAGTTGAAACTGTCCGTTGAATAAATCTGCAGATGAACTCTCAACTAGTGTTGCTCTGTTGAACAATGTTGAACACACCGTCAGTTGGGACATTCACACGACCGATTTCAACTGTCCACATTTATTTTACACAGTTAAAATGTGGCTGAAATTAAAAAAATATTTTATACATATATAAAATGCCATATTTGAAACTTATGTATAGAATCACCGTAATATATTTGCAGCTATATAAAAAATATTTTGTAGGGTTTAACCACAAAAAAAATCAATTAATCTTAATGCCCATAAGCCTGAATTATTCATAATTGAAAAAAATAGCAATTTGTTGTTAGCAAAACTGATCTCAGATATTATTGTTAATTTCAACAAATCAAATTAAATTTAATATTAATTGCTCAATAAAACTACAATAAACGTAACTAATTAAGATTGTTTTGCTTGGCAAGTGTATAAATCCGTTGTCATGAAATAGGTATCCTGATTGGTTGTATTCAACAATAGACGGTAAAATAGTTAACTCCTTTTTGTTGTGCTACCAATCTTGCGTTGTTACAGCAGTACTGGTTTCGAAGGACGTCCTTCATCTTCAGATGCACTCTCTTGGATTTCACTTAACACAGTAAAGTTCAAATTCTTTCCCTTGACAGTTTGAACCGCCAACGATAGATTTAGAATTTAGATAGGGTTGGTGGTACATGGAGAGGGTGGTGTTGCCAACCTTACTTTACTGAATTGTTAAATTTTATATTGTGTTTTCTATGATGTATTACTGTATAAAAAATGTCATTACTTTGAAAACCAGATAGTTAATTTAATATTTTTTTCTATATATTATTGATGGAATTTGTTAGGTTGTAAATTAAAATTATTTTTTTAAATAAAAATGACTTTTAATTTACAATTTAATATTTGTAGAGGCTTTTGTTTGATTGATTTGTGAATTTCAAACTGTTCACAAACGTTCATTTTTATTCCTTTTTTCCAAATTTAAAATTTTTAAAAACTATTTAAGATTATGGTTTACTGAATTTGATTACAATATTATTTTTAAAACCTTTTTGTATTTGTATGGTACTAAGATTTTATTCAGTTACTTTTCACTCGTTTGTGGTTTTTAATAACAAATAATAAGACAACTAAAAAATATTTATAACGCACCATTAACATAAAGAAGCTATTCATGTAACAAAAAATAATTTTATGAAGGCTGAGACGTTTTCATCTGACAAAGATTTTTTACCTGAAAAAATTACAATGTACAAAACCACTTATTAAGGAGACATTATTTTACTAGCATTATATAAACTAAAATTAGCTGTGTTATATAAGTTATTACATGGCTTTTATGAAACAGTTTGCCTTGTTTGTCACCAGGAACTGCTGCCGGTGCTGTGGAATGCATTGCAAAGGCCATAGACTGGGGTCAAGATAGAAACTTACGTGGTGTATTGTAATAAAAACTGTAATTTTGTTTTACACATAATATTGAGTTTTTCGTAAGTCTAGTTCTTAATCCTATTTTTTCTTCATACTTTTTAGACCAAAAGTCTATACAGTATAAATCACATAAATGGCCTCATTAATGACAGTAACATTAAAACTATTGTGTTTATGTGATAGTAATAAAACATATATATATATGAACAAACCAAGTAGCAATTTGTGTTAAAAACCTATACTTATTGTAAACAACACACTACCTAGTTTAGGGGTAAACCCTTGAACTATCCTTTCTTACATTAATGGGAAAGGTAACATAATAACATGTTATTTATAATCTCTTAGCTGACTAAGGGTACAAATAGATAGTCACATTGGGATTTTTTGTAATAAATATAATTTTACTTTATATTTATATTATACTTTTACTTGATTTATATTTATATTCTCAGATAT
Organism: Stictocephala bisonia; assembly: GCA_035578905.1. Lineage (NCBI taxonomy): Eukaryota > Metazoa > Arthropoda > Insecta > Hemiptera > Membracidae > Stictocephala > Stictocephala bisonia. The sequence goes on from JAQJVL010002033.1 coordinate 102,283, forward strand.
TGTGTTTTAAGGATGTTATACTAAATGTTTTATTTTTTACATATTTTAAAAATAAAATTAATATAAGAAAATAATACAGTAAAAATAGTAAAAAAGAAAATTAGAACATTTTATTAATTTGATGGCGACGAAAAACCATTAATACAGAACCAAAGTTTGGAAATAATTCAGTCTCTAAATTATTTCATAATAATTATACGTATTAAGTTATTTATTTTTACTAAGTCTAGCTTCAAAATTGACACCCTTCAATTTGAGGCTAAAAGGAAGTGTACATTTATTACGTCATAATTTAGTTAATATTATTAATTTTGTAATTAAAATTTTGGCTATGAAAATAAAATCTAATTATCTATAAAAAACAAGTAAATCACATTAAGTAATGTAACAACAATGGTTTCTACTGCGAACAACAAAACAGTTGTATCTGATTCTGGAAAGCATGTTAATTACGACATTTCACGAACGACTGAGTTTTATTACCGCATTTTAATCAAATCAGATTCAAATAAAAAGTGTTGATTATGACTACGGAGGTATTAGTTGCAAAATTGTCTGTCAATAAATGTACATACGCTTCTATAACTTTCCTTAAACAATATTTAAACTTGTTTATTAACTATTTCTCGACGATATACTTTATTTTATTTAACTTGTATTAAATTCAATAATAATTTCATTTGGCTATAAGCAAATTTTACTTCATATTTTAAAGTTTCACCTTAAAATAACGGCTTCAAATAATCTATATTTACGTGAACACTGACTATCGCTTATTATCGGTATATTTGTACTATAAAGCTCGATGTAGACACTCGCTGACTCAACAAACCCGAGTGGGGTATCGAATTAAAAGGTTTCTTCTCTTGATTCCTAAAATGCCATCAGATTTTAGAAAAGACTATGTCTAAGGGGCTTCACTGCCTCAAAAATAAAAAATTATGGCAAAACAGTCCAAGTATCCTCACGAGGACACAGGCCGAGATGCACAAATGGGGCTGTAGAATAGTGTCTTGGCGAGGCCGTAGGCCGAGTCCAGTAAAGGGACTTATTGCTTAGTTTTCAAGGACGAGCTTCTCTTACTAGTTTAGTATATGACGGGGTCACATGCGAAGCGTGCAGGGAGGTCCTATAGTTTTAAATAACATTTAAATATATTTAAAAAAAGTCTTACTGACCTTGAAAGGGAACCAAGTAAGGATCATTCTACGTTTGGTTTTTAAATAATATCTTAACAAACGCTTATTATACCGCCTGTATTAAAAATAATAGGTCTAGTATAGTAAACAGTGATATTCAAATAAAATTATAGTTTTATGAACTGATATATTTATCTCTGTTTACAAAACTGACACATAAAAATACTCTGATTTTTTTAACCAAAAGAACTAAATGTAGTTTGATAGCATATTTAAACATCCCAACAGCTACATTAATTATTAGTTACACTTTGTTTGTTACTCTTGATTTAATTTCAGACATATCGTGGAAACGTTACAGTTGGTGGGTAACAAATCAATAATAATTATAATCCTTTAAAATACAATAAAACAAAAGAAATACGAAGGAGAAATGTTAGCTTTTGATCAAACTACTGACAGTTCCAGTTTTGTATTACTAAAAATTTTACAGGCAATGTAAGTTTTGTTGCTCAAATAAATATATCTTCTTGCCTAAATGCAGTCAAGTTATTTATTAATCTGATTAATTAATACATAACTTGTAATTAATTAATAAACACTTACATATTTTGTAAGGACTCTCTAAGTCATAGGTATATGATGCTGTATTTTAATTAAAAAAAAAAAAAAAATATATATATATATATATATATATATATATATATATATATATGTGCTTAACTTAACAACCATCTTTATATTTATCTTTCAGACACTTATTATATATCAGGCGTCAATTTATTTACTAATAATTAATACCTACATCACACGCATTTGTAGATAATAAACCCAAGTGAGAGCTAACCTTCTTGCTCAGTTATACAGCTCTAAGTGGTAATTTAATTTTAACTATCACGGTACACTTTCAAGATTATTACACGTAGTTGGTGGAACATCAAAGCTTTTTATAACATTCGCGTTACAACGTATGTTACACCATTCACTGTATACTGTGTTAACAGTGCTACAGACATGCGTTTGTGCTGCTGTCTAACGTTGATTGGTTTCAAATAAGTCCTCAGATGACTGTTTAGCGTACTACTCGTATGAGTTTAGCTATTATTGTGTGCTGTAGAGAGATAGAAAGAGGGAGACCACTGGCGCTACCTATGTGCGGAGAATATGAACTAATTCCATCGAACAGAGAAACTGACATCACGAGATCCATGTGGGCAGTATTCTTGTTTATACCGTAAATAGTTATACCGAAAAAAAGGAAATTTCATTAATTAATTATGATTTATTTTTAGAACGATTCTCTTAATGAATGTCTACAGTTAATATTTTAAATAAAAATGTTTAAGGCAAAAAAATCAAATATCCTATGAAAATACCCTACAGTATACTTACAGTGCATCGATCTACTATGACTGTATTTCATCTCACGTGGATTGTACAATACAGAAAAACCAAAACCACTGACTCAGTAAATGGCAGCTTTGTAGCTTTGCCCCGATATTACAGGCTGGAGAGGATCTTGAGGGTCCTTCAAACATCCATGTCATTGGTAATACGAAACTAACAAGGAGGTAGATTAATTTTACTATGTCATAAAAGTATGTGTGAAAAATAATCAATGAGGGATTATTGCAAAATATTTGACTTTATATTATTCAACTAAAGTAAAAATGAGATAAAAATATGTATGAAATATATACGGTTAAAATATTTTACAATTATTTATTTGATAAACTCAATGTACATTAGTTTATTAATTATAAGTGTAGTAGTCATTGATTCGTACTAAAAATAAAAAAATAATGTAAAAAGTAATCTACTCGTAAAAAAATAAAATGCTGTATTGTAATTTAAAACAGCTATATAATCAGTTGTTGCTATGCAGGCTTATGTAACAAACGACAACAAGATCTGAAATATTATTTAGTACATAGCGATTGCCTACCTTTCAAACTTGAACAAGCAACATGGCAGTAAAAACTTTTAATGGCTTACCGCCAATAATCATACAGTTTAAATACGTCAAGTTTGACGCCACTCACTTTACCTAACTAAAATAATCAGGCCTTCCGTCCAACAAAAGTCCACGACCGACAAAAATCCAATATCGTAAGTAAATCCACTGAATTAATTGTTTGATAAAACTGTTCTACAAACACTTATAAAACTGCGTGTATTATATTTTTGTATAAGGTAATTCAACAGTAAAAGTAAATGTTTGTATAAATAAATTAAAGGCTATTTAATTAATATTTAATTAATTAACTAATTGCTGATGCATTCTTATAATACGGTATGTTGAAGAGCGCCTTCCACTGGTAAACGCAAAACAGATACAGCATTCATATTGCATACCCACAAGACCTCGCGGCGCTCTCTTTCCTAAGATGTTTTTATATTCACTCAACATTGGTTTGTTCTCGGCGTGTATCACCCGGACTTTTATACCCATTAAACATTATTAAAGATGTATAATTAACAGATTAATAATAAAAATGGACAAGTTGTGTGATTGATTAGTGAATCAGTTAATATTGCCGAATTAGTTTAACATTGGGTGGGTTAATACCAAAATACGTATATGGGTAGGTCAATACCACTCGTGTATGGGTGAGTAGGTGGATCAATACCACTGTACGTGTATGCATGGGTGGGTGGGTGGTTCAATACCAATATTCATTTTGGAAGGGTGGATTGGTCAATACTACCGTACATGTATGGGTGAGTGGGGTTACTCAATACCTATACACTTCCATTAGTATTGACCCACCCTCCGTCCCATATACATACGGTGGTATTGACCCATCCTCCTACAGCACATATGGTGGTATTGACCAACCAGCATACCCATAGACGGACGGTCGTATTGAACCACCGACCCACCCATACACGAACAGTGGGATTGACTCATCCACCCACCCAAACACGTACGGTGGTATTGACCCACCCGACCACCCATACACGTACGGTAATATTGACCCACCCGACCACCCATACACGTACGGTGGTATTGACCCACCCGACCACACATACGGGTACGGTGGTATTGACCCACCCTACCACCTATACACGTACTGTGTATTGACTCATCCGACCACCCATAAACATTCAGTGTATTGACCAACCTGACCACCCATACTCGTACTGTGGTGTTGACCCACCCGACCACCTATACACGTACGGTGGTATTGACCCATCCAACCACCCGTACACGTACGGTAATATTGACCCACCCGACCACCCATACACGTATGGTGGTATTGACCCACCCGACCACCCATACACGTACGGTAATATTGACCCACCCGACCACCCATACACGTATGGTGGTATTGACCCACCCGACCACCCATACACGAACTGTGGTATTGACCCACCCGACCACCCATACACGTACTGTGGTATTGACCCACCCGACCACCCATACATGTATGGTGGTATTAACCCACCCGACCACCCATACACGTACGGTGGTATTGCTCCACCCGACCACCCATACATGTACTGTGGTATTGACCCACCAGACCAGCCATACACGTACGGTGGTATTGACCCACCCGACCACCCATACACGTATGGTGGTATTGATCCACCCGACCACCCATACACCAATAGTGTATTGACCCACCCGACCACCCATACACCAATAGTGTATTGACCCATCCGACCACCCATACATGTACTGTGGTATTGACCCACCAGACCAGCCATACACGTACGGTGGTATTGACCCACCAGACCAGCCATACACGTACGGTGGTATTGACCCACCCAACCACCCATACACCAATAGTGTATTGACCCACCCGACCATCCATACAGGGACAGTGATATTGACCCACCTGACCACACATACAGGGATAATGGTATAGAATTAACAGCCTCAATAATGGGTAGTATGATGGACATGACAAATAAAAAATATGTGTAATTGAACAGACCCTATAGAAGTAGATATATTGACACGCAAAAGAATTGGTAGTAGATAACATATACAACAATAAAGATGTTTTCCCCCCCCTTTGACAACATACATTACAGTGAATTGACGCCACCCGACCACCCATAACACCAGTATGATTAATCCCACCATCGACCACCATTCATGTTGATGCAGTAGTATTTACTTCACACGACCGATGTACCCATAACAGAGAGACAGTGGTATAGCCCACCCGACACACCATACACGTAGTGTATTGACCCACTCCCCGACCACCCATTACACGTACAGAGGTATGTGACCCACCCGCACCCACCCATAACATAGTACTGTGGTTTTTTATTACGATTTACTGCTTATTTCTCGTTCAGAAGCCCATTTCAGACTGTTCGGGGATTTGACCCACCCAACCAACATACAGTACGGTGTATTGACCATCATGCACCGAATGAGCATAAGCCTTATTACGTGGGTATTTGGACCAAACCCCATACCCGTGCGGTAAAGGATAATTGTAATTTGAATCAGATTTAATTAAATTTATGATATTTGATATTCGTTATTTACTAAGGACATGAGTTTACTGTGGATTGAAATGATATTTTGGTAATTTAATAATACCGTAATACAATTATATGGATGGTTATATATTCTAAAATAGGTACAACAACATTTTCAAGAAATATAAACGGGTATACGTAGTACTACATATTAGATAAAATTATAATATTAGGATATTGCTAAATGAGTTTCAAAATAATTGTGGTAAGATAGGAGTTTCTTTTATTCATAGGGTTTAGACTGGAATCATGGATGAACAATAGGAAAGGCATAAGACAGTATTGTCCTTTGGGTACCATCCTGAAGCGCGGCGTCGGCAGTTGAAGTGGCAAGCAATGTTCTGGGCAAGTTTAGCGACAGTCCTCTTTGGTCATGCCTGCTAGTAGGTAACGCTAGAAGAGTAGGCCCAGACTAGAACCGCGGGCTCATGTTGAAGGCAGGTAATCCGATTTTGGGCGCTACCAATGGTACTGCATTGAAGCAGTAACAGCTTGGTATAGTTACTTGACGGAGTTCTGGGCACTATGTCGAGAAGGGAGCGTCATTTGCAGCGTGTCCATGCAACTGCTTAACAGTGAAGTGCGTTTAATATCGTGAGCATCGGAAGGCTGTGCTAAGTGAGCAGCTGTCCATTCTGGAGTAAATAGTCGCACAAGAGGCGGGAGATGAGAGGCCCGATGAACAGCTTCCCGAGAGCTGTGCAGCTCAGACTAAGCCATTGGGACAGGTACGCGTTAAGCAGACTGTATTAGCGGTTAGATGGGAAATGACGGAAGGTGATGTGTCTATGTGAGGAGCCGCATTTGACATCCATGCAGTAATATTAATTCTTGAAATAAAAAGATGAGCAAACAATAACAGTGTTACAAGGTATGAAGGATGGTTAAGAAGGGACCAAGCAAGCCTGTACTAGTGTGAAGTTGGGAATAAAGTCTGCCTAGGTCCCTAAAAGAGAATAGCGGAGGCATGAAGGGTACTAAGCATTTGGGTAATCAATTTGCACGTTAAGCATAGTAACGTGGAGGACGTCATTAGATGGGAAAACGAAGAAGTGTTGGAGTATTACAAAGGTAATAATTGAGGTCCAGATGAGATTTGAATGAAGTAATGTGTTAGGTATAGTATAAGATGAGCCAACAGAAAAGTGGGGTCTATGTAGGGCAATAAGTTTTAAATAAGGCATGAGTACAGAAAACTGATGTGTTAGAATAAAGAAGAGACAAGCAAGAACGGAGAGGTTGTAAAGTCGAGGCTAAGATGTGGGATAACCATTGCAATACTGTTAGGCAAGTAAGGCGTTAGGCAATTAAGATGAACGCTTTTGAGGCGGAGTATGCGTGAGGAGAGCGGTCTTCGGGGGTGGCTTACTGTCATAAGAAAGTTAGGAGGCTGGAAAGACATGAAGATGAGGCCCAAGACAGAGAAGGCTATGTGAAGGCAAACCTAAGTCCATTTTGGGGTAGCAATGGCCACTGCAGTAAGTAAGTAACGTGCGTTAGGAGATATGAAGATAAGGCTCAAGACAGAGAAGGCTGAAGGCTATGTAAAGGCGAGGCTAAGTCCATTTTGAGGTACCAATGGCCACTGCAGTAAGTAGGTAACGTGCGTTAGGAGATATGAAGATGAGGCTCAAGACAGAGAAGGCTGGAGGCTATGTGAAGGTGAAGGTAAGTCCATTTGGGGGTAGCAATGGCCACTGCAGTAAGTAAGTAACGTGCGTTAGGAGGCTCAAGACAGAGAAGGCTGGAGGCTATGTGAAAGTGAAGGTAAGTCCATTTTGAGGTACCATTGGCTACTGCAGTAAGTAAGTAACGTGCGTTAGGAGATATGAAGATGAGGCTCAAGTCAGAGAAGGCTGGAGGCTATGTGAAGGTGAAGGTAAGACCATTTTGCAGTAGCAATGGCCACTGCAGTAAGTAAGTAACGTGCGTTAAGAGATATGAAGATGATGCTCAAGACAGAGAAGGCTGGAGGCTATGTGAGGTGAAGGTAAGTCCATTTTGGGGTAGCAATGGCCACTGCAGTAAGTAAGTAACGTGCGTTAGGAGATATGAAGATGAGGCTCAAGACTGAGAAGGCTGGAGGCTATGTGAAGGTGAAGGTAAGTCCATTTTGAGGTACCAATGGCCACTGTAGTAAGTAGGTAAGGTGCGTTAGGAGATATGAAGATGAGGCTCAAGACAGAGAAGGCTGGAGGCTATGTGAAGGTGAAGGTAAATCCATTTTGGGGTAGCAATGGCCACTGCAGTAAGTAAGTAACGTGCGTTAGGAGATGTGAAGATGAGGCTCAAGACAGAGAAGGCTGGAGGCTATGTGAAGGTGAAGGTAAGTCCATTTTGAGGTACCATTGGCTACTGCAGTAAGTAAGTAACGTGCGTTAGGAGATATGAAGATGAGGCCCAAGACAGAGAAGGCTGGAGGCTATGTAAAGGCGAGGCTAAGTCCATTTTGAGGTACCGATGGCCACTGCAGTAAGTAGGTAACGTGCGTTAGGAGATAAGATGAGGCTCAAGACAGAGAAGGCTGGAGGCTATGTGAAGGTGAATGTAAGTCCATTTTGGGGTAGCAATGGCCACTGCAGTAAGTAAGTAACGTGCGTTAGGAGATATGAAGATGAGGCTCAAGACAGAGAAGGCTGGAGGCTATGTGAAGGTGAAGGTAAGTCCATTTTGAGGTAACATTGGCTACTCCAGTAAGTAAGTAACGTGCGTTAGGAGATATGAAGATGAGGCCCAAGACAGAGAAGGCTGGAGGCTCTGTGAAGGTGAAGGTAAGTCCATTTTGGGGTAGCAATGGCCACTGCAGTAAGTAAGTAACGTGCGTTAGGAGATATGAAGATGAGGCCCAAGACAGAGAAGGCTGGAGGCTATGTGATGGTGAAGGTAAGTCCATTTGGGGGTACCAATGGCTACTGCTTTAAGCAAGTAACGTGCGTTAGGAGATATGAAGATGAGGCCCAAGACAGAGAAGGCTGGAGGCTATGTGATGGTGAAGGTAAGTCCATTTGGGGGTACCAATGGCTACTGCATTAGGCAAGTAACGTGCGTTAGGAGATATGAAGATGAGGCCCAAGACAGAGAAGGCTGGAGGCTATGTGAAGGCGAGACTAAGTCCATTTGGGGGTACCAATGGCTACTGCATTAGGCAAGTAACGTGCGTTAGGAGATATGAAGATGAGGCCCAAGACATAGAAGGCTGGAGGCTATGTGAAGGCGAGGCTAAGTTCATTTTGGGGTACCAATTGCCACTGAAATAAGTGGTATGAGCTCTAAAAATAAAATTTAAGTTGAGTTAGGTTTATATGTTATTTTATTTGTAATATGCTTTGACTACAGTAAATTTAGGCATAGTATCAAATTTATCTATCCGTTTTTTTAAACGAATTTGTATTTTTTTGTATGTAACTGCAGACATATTTCCAAATGAAAAATGAATATCCTTTCAAACAAGCGGAGAATAAATTTATTTCTCACCAAAAACTTTTATATTTTTGTAGCTATCTATTTTGTATTATTGTTGGTAAAATTAATATTCATACTACGTTATAGAATAAATTTTGTTGTAGACTTTTATGAAATTTATCAGGCTATGCAGGGTTCACAGGCTCTAAAATAAGTAGACTTTATTAGCCAATATAAAATTCACTGCGTTTCGTTGACTGTAAAGATATATCAGCTGATTGTAGTTTCGTAAAAGGTATTTCTGGAAGTTTTAAATATAAGAGTTTGAAAGAATCTAACCTGCATTCAGTCAACGATTTTGTAATGACTTTGTTTTAAGGGGGAATTAACCAGTACAGGATTAAAATCTATTTTTGTATTTTATTTTTGATGGAGAGGCTGGTCTGTTCTTTAACCGTCCTCTGAGTTGTTGTCGTTGTTTACAATTGTATAAGGATTGTACCTGAACCTCTTTGATTCCAAAAACCAAATATGAATCGTATACCTCAAAGCCAGCTACTAAATTAAAAATCGAAGAATTAAAGATACAAAATTATATTGACGAATATAATGTAAATTAAAAAATCTAAAGTACAAAGTACTTGTATCTTAGTGTTTCAATTTTGATATTCCGTTGCAGAGCTAAAATAACTGCTTCTCCGATTCAATGAAGACCAGTTAACCCCACCCCTGAGAAAAGAACAGGGGAAGATATTGTTCGCATCCACAGCAATCCTAATATGTCCAAAGGTGGTGGTCATCGATCGATGATTTTGGTAGATTAATTGTGACTTGTATGATCTTCCAGATATGACAGTTGCCAACAATGCTACTAATTAAGGTTAATAACAGACATATGGTGTAAAATAAATAACCAACAATACTTAACGCCATTGAAAGTGTATTAATATACGTATGAGAACTATTCTATAGAGGAAATACATCTTCGCCCCCTCAATATGCTGCAGGTGAGTCGTAAATCACGAAGTCACGAGGATTATATTCCATCGACGATATTGCCTGCATTCATCTTTAATCATATTACTCACCTCAAATTCTTATTTCAATCCTAAATTATATTGCTAAAACGATTGCAAGTTATTGGGCTGGTAGAGTGTTTATAATTAAGGATACTACCACAAATAAACTATATCATTATTTGTGATTAAGTTCTGTTTTTAATTTACCACTTTTATAATGGATTTTTTCATTTCCTATTCTAAGTTGGAATTATTTACATAGTTCACTTATAAAAAGTTTAATTAATTTTCTCATGTAACACAATTATTTAGAATATTCAAGACACGAAATTTAAAATGTACTATGCATAAAACGACCTAGGCCAAGAAAAAAATTATTCAGGGAATTCGTAAGAACAGTTTTTATCGTACATTTAAAATTCTAAAATTTATAAAACTTACAAAAAAAATATTATCAACCAGGTACTAAAATATAAACGGAATAAAAATTTTGTTTTGTTTTCTAGTAATAACGGTATACATTTGATGTATAGAGAAAACTGGTTAAAATTCCGGGAATTGTTTTGTTCCAGCTAGTATAAGGATTATTAAAACTTATAACATTTAAAAACAAACAAGTCATGACCTAAAGTTATACGAGGAAAGCAATGGTGGTATTAGATTTTCGTGGGCGCTTAGTTCCTTAGAAAGCAACCTTAAAACTTGGTTGCATATAATTTCTACGCCAATAGTAAAATTATAAATTATTTTGTTTTATTTTCCTTCTTTTCTTATTGATGTTGAGATCAGACCTCTTATTTTGATAGTACGTAACGTTTTTGTTTGGAAAACAACACAGTTCCCAGCCCCAAGTTGCATAGATCTTGTTGGTAAAGTCCTTTTTTATAAAAGAAAAACATACGATCTATTTGAATAAATAAATATTTTATAATAAAAACTGATGTACATATATCGTATCGTTTGCATAGGTCCACCAAACTAATGAAATATTTAAAATATTAGAAAAATAAAAATTATTTAAACTAAATAAAATCTAAAGTACAAAATATTGAACTTACTCACAGAGCTAAATCCAGGTTTCATAACCATTCCATACTTGCTTCTCTGATTGAATGAAGACCAGCTAATCCCCATGAAAGGAACGCAATGGGCATCATTAACTATGTGATCCATAGTTTGAACTTTGACTCCTCAATTACATGACTGATCATTTGCTACTCCTCAGTCATGGTTCAAGTAATTGCATCTACCACGATGTGCAAAAGTGACTAAGTATAGTCCATTCTTTATGGAGACTTAATTTTAATTGTATCATTTAAAATCGATTGTCAATTATTGTTATAACTATGTTCTATGCGTAAAAGTACAGGATTAAGTTGCCATAAAGTAAGAATATTTATTCATTAATAAGGGAAATTTAATGTTTAGTGAATAACTTTATAATTTGTGGTTTTCCTATATTATGTTTGATGAACATCTCCCAATTTAGTGATAAAATTATGAATTATTTTCCTAAAAACCTTACGTTAAAGAGTCATACCAAACAGTCAGTGTATAAAATGAGTCTGCGTTATATTTATTTTATATTGAATGGAGGCTTGGAAATATTAAATCCTCCTTAAGTGGCTACATCATTCAACCTTAAACGCAGGGCATCACAAAGGAAGCCATTTGAACTTTCCTGGCCTACGTGTCCTGGGAAATTTAATATTCAGCTCCAGAGTTGGAAAGGTAGTTGATGGAAATTTTAAAGACGTAATGTAAATTTTCATATTAGAAGGAATCAATAAATTTCTATCTAGCTGTTCGATTATATATACTGGCAGATTGTATAGCATGGTTTATTGCAATTGAATTTGAGTGTATTTGGGTTTATGAAATATGTACTAAATATTAACTTATTGTAGGATTAAGTTGTTAATGATCAAGTACGTGAGATAATAATTCAACCCCACCTAACCTGACCTGACCCGACTGGACCTGACCCTACCTCTAACCTAACCTAACCTAACCCAACCTCAGGTCAAGTCGGGTCACCTAATCTACCCTAACCTGACCCAACCTGACCTGACCCACCCTAACTTATCCTAACCTGACTCTGACCTGAACCAACCTAACCTATCCTAACCTGTCCTAATCCGATATAACCTATCCTTACCTGACCCAACCTAACTTGACCCAACCTGACCTGACCCAACTTAACCTATCCTAACCTGATCTGACCCGACCTACTTAACCAGATCTGACCTGACCCAACCTAACCTATCGTAATCTGACCCAACCTAACTTGACCCAACCGAACTATCCTAACTTGACGTGACCCGACCTAACCTATCCTAACCTAACCAGATCTGACCTGACCCAACCTAACCTATCGTAACCTGACCCAAGCTAACTTGACCCAACCGACCTATCCTAATAATGTATGGACCGCACTCGGCGATGCAAGACGATTTGTCGTCTTAGTTTCCAAGATACATAAGTTTAGAACGACGACAATACCTACTAGATCACCTTTAAATATTTCGTTTCTGTATCGAGAAACTGATAAACATCGTTTTACACGGTTTAGAGTAAGCATTGAAAAGTTAACAAAACAGATTTCGACCAACCTAACAACAAACGTTATATAAATATTTAACTGTTTAAAACCATAATTTCTGTTTAAAGAACAATATTGGTTAGCGATATCTTTTTCCGTAGTTAAGACATTTATTTCAGTGGTAGGAGCAAGTTCTACGAGAATAATGAAATCAGGTTTGATTACATCTTTGAAGGGGGGGGGGGTTGTTACTGGCGTTGCCAATCTGAATACATTAGGGCAACAATGGCTTGTCAGACCAAGCGAATAATATCAATTGGAAGGAGATAAATTATGTCACACTGATTTACTGATTACAAAAGAAAGTTTTGATTTTACAAGTATGTTGAAGGTTAGGATTGAGGTATAAATTACTTTCTTACAGAGATAAATTTGAAAGAATCACAGAGTAATTATTGTTACTTAAAAATTACGTTTTGACCCAGAATACTATTGGAAAATAAGGGGTTTTTCATAATATCATTTACAAAGAGCTTCCCATGATTGTCATTTCATTAACCGTTATCTTAATTAAAATCACCCTTAGTTAACGGCTCTTTGCTAATGATAAAAGGCTTTTTAATTAAGTCGGTAATGTAGTGGTGGCTTTCTCAAATTAAAATTAAAAAAATACTTTTATTTATTATTACTATTTTATGCATTTCAAGGTCAAAATTTAACTCAAAACCAAGCATGTGGATTTACTACTAAGGGAAAATTAATGTAATATATATTTATAAATTGATATCTGTGCTTCAACGTTGCAAAAATAAACTTTTCTTACAAAGGTTACTCGCTTCTTTTCCACAATGTCTTTTCACTGTCCTTTTGTCCTACAAAGTAATTTTTTGTTGACATAAAATGATGAATTAATAAGTACTTTTCTGTTAAACTTATCAATCCCACCAAACAAAATATATCAGCGTATCGGATAAGTCAAGTTAACTTATATATACTTACAAATACTTAAAATTTAAATATATGGATGCAAACCTTACAAATCAATAATTATCATTTAATTTTAAGAGTAATTACTCTTTACTAAACATTTGTAGAAATACACGTTTATAATCTATAAATACGGCTATTTTATTACTTATTTTGGGCTAAAGCCTGGTAATTGTCACAGCTGTATAAAATGTAAATTGAGATATTTTGAAGTCAACAGAGAGGAAGAATTAAGCCTCCGGAGATCCCTCATTTACTTTTCTGGCGTTCCCTAAACAGGAAAGAGCACAGGCACGTTAATTATAGAGTTTGTAGGGATTTAATATTCAAAACAAGAGAAAAGTTGCTGTTTATAGTAAATTACGTGAGAAAATATTCGTATAAAACTTACAAATGTTATCAATGAAGTACTTTTAAAAACCTAGGAACATATAAATTTACTTATTTAAACCTAGCTGAAAGAAGAGCAAGCAATTCTAAAACGATATAAATTTACTTAAGATTTTCTTTTAAGACGAGAAAAGTTTTAAGGACTACTATTTTCATACAGACTTTTCATTTAACTGTACCATCATTGCGATCTCAAAAGCCCCTGGAGTTACTTATATTCATCGTCACCTGATTTTCAATGACTAATAAAAATAATGTTCTCTAAATTAACTAACATTGTACAACATACTAAGATCAATTGTACAAAATTAACAAGCAAGGTGATTTTTACTTGGACTGTTTATATCTCAAAAGTGGAAAAAGTTGTCAGAAATGACCTAAAAAACACTAATATGAAAAACCAGGGTTGAAACAGTAGAAAGTTGGCCAACTTTTTAAATTAGAAAAAGTGAACTAACAAATCTCACTAAAAGTGAGACAAACTCCCCCATTTAAATGTTTCTCGAATCTATTCGTTTTCTAAAAAACGATTGCTGGCCTATTTAAATGGAGTCATTTTTGTAGCTATAGGTTACTTATTATGATTTTTAAAAATAAATTGTGTAGTACCATCCAATACATGAAATTTACTTAATCATATAGTAGTGGTTTTAAGAAATATATCAACTTTGACCATATAAACAAATGCAATACGTGTCGTTGAATTCACTGAATAATATAATATTCATATAATTGCTTATGTGTTTTTGGGGTTTTTAAATTTAGAATTTATTTCATGTTTACGTACTTTTTTATTTATCTCTTGTCAAAAAAAAGATAATTAGTGGTAAAGAATACTTCAGTCATTACCATTTATATTTGGTTTTTCTCATTTTTTGATTAATTAAGTGATTACATATTCCAAGCATCACCACCTAATAATAAACAAATTTTGCAAAATTGATTTGTGAGTGATAACAGATGGCTATTGATCAATCATTTATTTTACGCCTTCAAGACCATTAAAATAAAAAAATATTTAACTTTGAAAAGAAACTATATATTACATTATTCAAACTAAAATCAATACAACAAGTGCAATAAACAGTTTATCACAATAATGTGATGAAAGGCACATCTCAGTCGTAGCAAATCACGAAAGTTGGAATTAGTTTTGTGAAGAACCAATGAAACCCTCGACCAACAAGAAATATAACAGCCTTTAAAAGTTTAAATGACCTCTTACTGGCTCATCGGGTTCTTACTTTTATTGAAATAAATGAAAGTTGTTTTGTTATCGTGTTTCTATATCTACATAAGCTAAATAAATAAATCCTGGGCATATAGTTAATTTTTTTCTTCGCGTGTATGACGTAACATTTTTTAATACAACTAGTATAATAAACAGTTTATCACAATAATGTGATGAAAGGCACATCTCAGTCGTAGCAAATCACGAAAGTTGAAATTAGTTTTGTGAAGAACCAATGAAACCCTCGACCAACAAGAAATATAACAGCCTTTAAAAGTTTAAATGACCTCTTGCTGGCTCATCGGGTTCTTACTTTTATTGAAATAAATGAAAGTTGTTTTGTTATCGTGTTTCTATATCTACTTAAGCTAAATAAATAAATCCTGGGCATATAGTTAATTTTTTTCTTCGCGTGTATGACGTAATATTTTTTAATACAACTAGTATAATAAACAGTTTATCACAATAATGTGATGAAAGGCACATCTCAGTCGGAGCAAATCACGAAAGTTGAAATTAGTTTTGTGAAGAACCAATGAAACCCTCGACCAACAAGAAATATAACAGCCTTTAAAAGTTTAAATGACCTCTTGCTGGCTCATTGAGTTCTTCTTACGAAAGTAGTGGAACATACAATATTATTACTCATTGAACTAAATCATAGTTATAAAGTTAATTTAGACTCAAATGTATAATAGAAAATAAAATATCAGACAAAAATAAAAAAATATTAGTAGAAAAAGATATTTTTAAAATGGTTTTAACTCATATAAAATATTTTTAAAAATACAAGAAACATTAATAAATTGTAGTCAAGATTCCACGTATTACTATTGATTTTAAACACCATAAGCTTGTATATACAACTATTCTTGTAAAAAATATACTTATTCGTATATAAATTATTATCATATTAGCATAATAAATAATATCTTGATTAGGGAAGTTAATATTTTAATAAATGCATGAGTAAAATAAATTTCTCTTCGTAATTTAAGTGTTTGCCTATAAATAAGACAACAATAAGTGATACAAAAAGGTACGTAGGAAAAGAAGACTATCTTCTTCGACTGGGATTAAATCCACCAAGCACTTTTACTATATGATCAACAAATGTAACTTGCAAGAAAATGACGAGATCAGTAAAATACCCTGACAAAACTTCACAAAGTTTAAATAAATTAAGTGGCTAAGCAAAAAAACTATGACTTCATAAAAATTACGTTACTTGGTGTGGACGCAACTTCCAGCTCAATAATTGGCAACATAAACAGACAGTTACTGACAAAATAATAAAGGAAGTTAAGTGGTACGAGAGGTCATAATTTTATATATATATATAAATAGAACCAGAACTAGAGCTGAGGGGGGGGAGGGAGAAGTGAAGAGATATATAGTTCGATGAAAAACAAACTATTTTAAGATGAAAAAAGCAAAGAAGTATTCTGTAGCTACATTTTATCTTAAAAAAATATAAGATATTCAAGAAAACAGCGAGTCTAATCTAAATGCCCTATCATAAGTTCTTAACAACAATTTCTTGTTTCTTCATTTCTTTGTGAGACAAAGTTGCTGTCTGAAAGTTTGTGATGTGTTATTTAAAACTTTAAAGCACCAAACTTCCCGTGAGTTGATTAAGACTGACTTTATCTCCGTGTGTTTAGCTGGTTATCCAAGCCATTCTCGTCTCTGAAGGAAACAAGGCACGTATTCTTGCCATGTATTCTTCTTATGTCTGATTTACCGTTTTGACACGGTGAACTTTCAACCCTTACGTAGAGTTGATTATCACCGTATGAGTGGGCAGTAGGGTAATCAAAGTTGTGTTTGAATGTGTGGAGTGGACAAATCTACCATACTTATTTGTCTGGGTGGAAGCGACATGACCAACGCAAGTGGCACGAATCAAAGGCTGGTTAGGCGGTGCGAGGGTGAGCTGGTAAAAACCTACCACCCTGGAATAATAGTGAAAGAGGCGGTATTCCTGGGTGCATACATATTGATTCTATAGGACATAGGACGTACAGTATTCACATCTTACAAAAACTTGACAAAGAAGATTTGTCGGTTACCTATAAGAGCTCTGATAGTGACATCTGTCTTGACAATCCATTTTCAGAAACTACTATAGGTATTGCTCATAAGTCTCATAACATGATGTGGTATGGTTAGGATTTTACTAAATTTTCGACACCAAGTTGAAGTAAAAGTAAAGACAGTGTTTTTTTAAACTTTTCTTAATCACAATGTCCGAATCTGAATCCTCCATAATCAGTAAAGCAGACAAGTGGTCAGATGATTTATGGTCATTTCAGTAAGAGAAGATTTGACAATAAGCACATATTTGTAAACACAGAATTTATCAAAGGAGCCCTCTGTGTTAGATTCAAAAGAGACATATTACACCAAATATTATAAGATTTTCTGCGGTCTAAATCTGACGATGTTATTTCTCCTTTCCTTGTAAGTAGACTGTTTGTTGTTGACCTGACATAAACACAGTTAACAGCCAGTTACATTTCACTTTTATCACAGATAAACTATGTAGTCTGCATAGCCAGTAGTATAACGTTAGCTATTCAAAATATGGAGGTGTTCTTATAGCTGCGTGAAAAACACGAAGTGTTTTATAAGACATCATTTGGAGTATTTCCATGAGGGTTTATGTGTTGAGACTTGTGTTTCGGGTGGAAAGTATCTCAACATTTCCTGCTCCTACTTTTTCTACTTCTCTTTATCCACATGACCTTGAAACCTACCTGAAAATATTCATAGAGACGTTTGATATTCTAGTCCTTTACGTCACGATGTTAGCACCATATAAAGCTCCCTTGCATTTGGGTTGATAAATCTTAAGAACCCGGTCGCCATTTGTAATTTAGGGCTAAATATAACTACCTTGTCACTGTTCTTATTATGTTTATTTAGATTAAAATTAACCTAAATCTGCTTTTGATCTGATTTGGTTCAAAATATGATCATGTTGAATCAGTTTGTAGAAAAATTGGATTGATAGTGATAAGTTGACCTAAACAAACTTCATGAAAGGAATATTTCAATTTTCTACCTGGATTTTAATTAGGTTTGAACTCTCAGATAGAATAAATTAATTCGTCATGTGTTCTTTTATGTATCTATATATTGCTCAGTTGGGTCTCTTAATCCAGCAATCAGTGAGTCGATGACGAGAAAAATTAAACTGGAGAAGACGAAGAGTTTCCTCTATCATCAGTGTATTTAATTAGTTCTCATTGATATACTAAATTGAAATTTAACTACTCACAGGATATAAACCTTAGTTGCATGAGGTTGGCAACGATGTGCTTTCTGGCTTTAGAAGAAATGTAAAATGGAGATAAACACCTTGTGAAGCTGCATGCCCAGGTTATTGGAGGTGAATTAGGTTTAAAGGTGGCTAGTTTAGAAAAATATTTTAACAAAAATCATAGGGCCTATCTCATTCCCCAGCTGAAACGATTTAGCTTTCGTGTAGCTCCTATCGAGTTATTAAAGACTAAGGAAACTTAGTTCAGTGTTTGCTTGATACTTTCTGCTTATCAGTTCTTTTATACTAGGCAGTTGGTAGGGCACAACGAATATCAAAATTCTCATTAAGGTGTGTTAAAGCCTGTTGATGTTCCGGAAATCGGATTGAAGGATGTCCTAACTGTCATCCAGGTCATGAAGGTCATACAGCCAGTGGAATTTACGGAGTATCGTCATTTATTATCATTGGTTTCGCTGAAATCATCGGCCCTGTCAGCACTAGTGGCACAGTGCTGTGACTCAGCTACGATGGTACAAAGTTTGGAGATTATAGGCAATTGATGTTATGCTTGATCATATTGTGACTGACCCGGCGTCTGCTTAACGGTTTTCATCGGCATGGACACTACTACAGAATTCTGGAGTGTCCATGCTGGGTGGTAATCAGTGTCCGGATGTTTGTGCTGGGAAGATAACCGAGTTTCTCACTAGTCAGTTAGCTGAAAATAACACCAATTTCACAAGGTTCGTAAAATAAGTGGGTATTTATAAGGAACAGTTCACATTAGTTTGTAACAATGACTAACACGTTCTTCTACACTCATCAGCTTATATTTGCCCATAGCTCTATGATTGGCGACTTATTAATGAAAAATGACTCTTTTGACTGGATTTCATTTACAGTAGAATTTCCATGTATTGAGAGAAGTCAGAAGGTGTTATACTAATTCGAAAAAGACCATCTTCTCTTTCTAATCTTAGATCACATACTAATTCACATTAGTGCTGTTATCGCTGAAATAGTTGAGAATGCATTCTGCAACTTCATACTTGTAACATCTTATTTCTCCTGATTTCATGGCTGGTCGAGTGACTTACCTAAGTTAGCTTGTCCAGAGGTATATAACCAAGGTCAGAAAGATAACATTTTATGAAATTCCAGAAGACATCTGATAACTCTCCTGCTCATTTCGGTAAACATTGTGTGATATATTATTATAAATATTATGTTTAAAGTATTATTAATTGACTATATTTATTTATAACTGTTGTATTAAATATCCGATTATAACAATTCATAAACAATATGTGAATTTATACAGCAATATAGCCAACTACATATACATATATTATGCAATAAAGACTGCAAACCAAAGGTAATTGGGAAAATTCAATTAACTCAGAAAAGTAAAGCCAAACTGTTTGAGATCAACACCAGCTCAAAGTAACCCACTGCTATCCTCGCTTTACGTCCCTAGGTGATGTGAGAGTGTTAATGATTTGTGGTGAAAGCACAATAATTATTAAGAAAGGGTATTAATTTAGAACAGTTGGTTGATGGATGTGGAAATATCTAAAAATAACTTACCCCAGAGGAAACCACTGTAAAAGAAAATTAAAACTTGCAAGGAAAAATTTGTCATTTTTAGCTTTTACCACAGACTTAACTATAGTTATCAACGTTAATCACTTAAGTTTATCATTAAAGCAAAACGTTTCATAAAAACACTAAATTAATAACGATGCTATTAAAAATAGTTTATTCTTTATTTGCACCATCGACCATAGAAAAAGACAGACGAAATCAATGCATTTTCTGTAGTTGTGCATCTGTGCTGCTATCTAACGGTGATTGGTTTCAAGGTTGCAATTGGATGACTGATAGGCGTACAATTAGCTCAGATATTAGTCACTTGAGCGTGCTGGAGAGACATAGAGAAAGGGAGGGCCACTTTACAAAATAGGAGAACCAGCTTTATGGGACATTTATGAGCGGAGATTTTGATTGTTTATATAGTCAATGATTTCGAACTAGGGTTGGTAGTTTGAACAACTCCTGAAAGTACAAATGTGTATGAAATTAGACCAGTCATGTTATTTTGGAATAGACACCCTGACTTTGGAACGCATGGTACCTATTAGCCCCTTTCACTGAACAGATGCTCAGTTGTTCGGCGCGTAATCTTGACTTACCTTTATGATAATATGTTATTTATTTTTATTCATAAACTTTTAGATATTCATTTGTATACTTCTTTAGACAAGATAACAACTATTATAGATCTTAAATCCAATATAAATTTATTTTTAATGTAACACAAACATAAATATATATTGGATTTTAGATCTATAATAGTTGTTATCTTATACTATTCCAATATTTGCTCATATACGTTTTTATTCTTTAGACAAGTCAATAGCGTAAGTCTTAGTACACCGTAGCATTATTCTGATGTTAATTTATTTTTGGATTTAGCATACAGGGAAACATCTGAAAATTGTTTTAATGTCAACATTTCTATAACCTATATCAAATTTATCTAAATTGAAAGAAACTTTTATTCTTGGCTTCCTTCGTGCCACATTGTAATGTATTTTCCATAGCAAAATGAATAGGCTAGTCTCAATAATGCACTATGCATAAACCACTCCTTTGAAAAAGTTCAAATCCTGTAGGATTTTACCAAATAAGAAAACTGTAGATAATAATAGAACAATATCAATGCATTGAGTTTAAATACATACTTTATAATAAAACCAACAAAATAATGTACTAAGTTTTAAAACTGTTCATTATTTATGTTGAATATACAAATTTTCATCATCAGGAAAACGTTTGATTAATTATTTTAAGTAAATGGTCATCACCCCCAATTTAATTATAAAATTAATTACGTACAACCATGTTACGTGTGTCTTTTTTATAGATAAATTATAAAAATCTATGAAACCCACATACCCACCCATACACATATAGCGGTAATGACCCACCCACCCACACATACACATACAGTGGTAATGACACACCCACCCACACATACACATACAGTGGTAATGAATATACACATACAGCGGTAATGACCCACCCACCCTCCCATACACATATAGTGGTATTTAAACACCCACCCACCCATACACGTACAGTGGGAATGACCCACCCACCTACCCATACACATACAGTGGTAATGACCCACCCACCACCCATGCACATACAGTGGTAAATATGTGTATAGTTATTTAATTACCACCCATAGACAGAAAGGTTATTTACTCATAACTAACATTTTGTCTAACAATATTCTTCTTGTACCAATAACTTTATGAAACATTTCAGTTATCTTCTAAGGTTAAAAATTGATCTCACGTGAAACTTTACAACTTAAATGTCATGTTCATAACATCAATAAGGGACCGGAAACGAGCTATGACAGGAAATTTTGGTCCCGGAAGCGCAGAACCAGAAGCTGAAAGGGGAGAATGGTGTCGTTTGTCACACGTTGGTCAAGGGAGGAACTACCCTCCACCACTTCCTCTAGACGTTTTTCATCTCTCACTATTCTGAGGCCACATCCGGCCGTGGAAATGAAAACTACTACGGAACTCCCTTTCCCCTACACTAGGATTTTCTATTTACATGTTTCATATAAAAATAATAAATATAAAACATGACTTTTTAGTAGATATTCATATCTTTATAGTTAGTAACATTTTAATATATTTCGTTTTGTACAAATAATTCACAACATACCTAATGATAACGCAACATATATCTCGATTCACATCAAACATATATTTGTAATAATTCATGAACTATATGTATATGTTTGTTTTTGTATTGAAATCTATTTTACCAACACAAATCACTAAATAAATTATACAGTGTATTATCTGTTTTTGGCCTTTCCTAACTTACAATTTTATGTTTTGTTGGTTTGTATTATATTGTTTTATTTTCAACAATGCCAACTATCCACTAAAAGTATCGGTGTTTTTTAAAGCGATACTGTACTATATTAGCTTTGTTCTAAAATACAACGATAACAAACAGTTACATAATAACTGATTTTAATGATTAAAATACAATACAATTTGAAGGTTGTAACTTGACGATGGTTTGACTATGTTAAAGTAAGCAACAAACACACGCCTGGAAAGTTTAAATGGAGCGCTTTGTAAAACCTGGTTCATTGTGAAACTTTCGTCCTCATTTACTACGTTTTTCAGTCGGCAACCAACTTTACATGGTTTATAACGATTGATTTAAGGATTAATTATTTATTCAAATATTTAATTTACTCACCTAGTGATTTTTATTTACTAAAATATAACTTTAAAAAATCTAATAAAACCATCTCTGCCTAAAGTAAGAAAGAAACAAATTTTCATTGATGCAGGGTTTTTAAGTACAATTGAAATATATATAGTAAAGAAATATCCTTCGAAATATTTAACATAATGGACATTCATAACTCAATTTATACATATAAAATACTTCATTGCAGTAAAATCAGGCACTCGAAAGTATATGTTAAAATATTTAAAAAAATATTGGAATCACGTACTTCTAGCCCCTCAAAGTACAGATACGTTTTATGACATTTACACTTAGGAGGACTAGAAAATAATATAGTTGTTCATTGTTGCTGTCCACTGACTAATGAGATATTCATACCTCTGTTACATAATATACAGATCCTGGTTGTGTTTTGTTTTTTAGGCTATGGTATAAGTAACATTTTAAAATCATTATCATAGTGGAGGTAATTTAGGTTTCCATCAGGCCAGGGATGGATGGCGTAGTTCACGTGGATCACCATAATGTTTTTTATTATATTTTATTACATTTTTGGTGTGCCACATTTTGTATTCGTACCATGAGTGAATTTTATTATTCAGATACTATAAAACAGTTTATCGTGACTCAATCGCAAATAATATTGACGTTTTAATTCAATAAATTATATAACAATCTGGGAGTTCACGTGTAATTGACACCTGTCATTGACAGTGACGTTGTCATTGTCAGAACAATGACATCGATCTGGCGACCCTTCTGTACCATAAACACCCACCTTATTTCCCACTGTAAAATTCTCTTTTGTGTATCGTCAACCACTGCTTCAAATAGTGTTTTTTTATGGAACGGTTCTTTTCTTTCCAAAAGTGCACAATCGTTAAGCTAACTATTGTTAATATGGTTTATTAATAAACCAAAGAACTACATACTAACATTGTTAGAATAATCATTGTGAATGTAACAAATAGGCTTTATCTTGGTAGAATCAATGACTGATTTCAGGAACAGATGATTTATGATTTTAATAAGACACATTTTACTATACCTGATCAGAAGGCTCTCTCGACATTATCTCCTGAACTATTGCTTGTGCCTTACCACGGTTTGATTGTATGGTATTGCACTGTGGGGTAGCTGATCACAAAAAAAAAAGTTAACTGTCTCTTTGTTCTTCAAAAGAAAGCCATAAGAATAATAGCAAAACTTAAATTTAGAGATTCGTGCAGAGATGCTTTCCGGGAGATCGGATTGCTAACACCGGCTGGGCTGTACATTCTAGAAATCGCACTCCTCTGCTAGTTCAAAAACAACACAGTTCAGGAGAGAGAGGTACATAACTACAGCACAAGATCTAGACATGTGTACAGAACAGTACAACTGGCGTCAGTCACCTGGCACTTGGGCCTGGCGCGGCACATGGAGGCGAGGCAAAGACCATTCTGCGAACATTTCCAATGACTCGCGGGGTTGAAGGCCTATGACTAACAGGGGATGGCGCTGTTTAGGAATCTGGTACATTCCTAAACACTGTCAGTCACTTTGCAAGTAGATTGTTACAGTGGGTTGTTTTCTAAAGTGTTTTTAAATGTGACTCATTCAAGGTTTTGAAAATGGCAGAATTTAAATCCATGGTAGGGATAGGAGGTAAAGTTTTAATAGTCAAAGTAGGGAGATAGTATCTAATGTTTATACATTTATGAGAGAAGAATGTAACAGTGGTGTGACAAGACCGATGCAGAAGGCGTGAGAGTGGTCCACAGCTGCAACCGGAGTAACTCTACGGACTATTTTATGGATCAACAAGGAAATAGACGCCATAAAAGTAAGTGAAGATGACAACAAACCTTTTTTAACACCTAAAAATACCAGTAAGAGACAGGAAGCCCGTTACTGGGTTAAACAATTTTGATGAATGTGTTGTTCACAGAGTCATTTACGATTTTTATACAATAGAAAGAAGACTGCCAACTGCAAAACTGTTGCAAAATTCTCTAAGAGAAACACTAAATTTTAAAGGAAGTGTTTTAAATGTCAATAGGATTTAAAAAATATGGTTTACCTGTAAAAGGACAGAAAATAACCTGAAGATCCTTATTGAAAAGATTGGAAGATTAGGGAAAAGAGAATCACCTGCCTTCAGTCAATAAAGAAATTCAGGTCAGAGGATAGACCTATAGTGTACATGGACGAGAGTTATGTATGTTCGGATCTTGTATCAGGAAAAATGTGGTCGGATGGATCCTCTAATATTTTTCATACACCAGTATGTAAAGGTGAGAGATTGATTATAGTCCATGCTGGAGGGGAAAAAGGGTTTGTCCCGAACGCTTTAGATGGAAGACTGGGACAAAAACCGGAGACTATAATGCCGATATGAACAATACAAACTATA